>JARKIB010000187.1:0-248981 GCA_029378385.1 Mycena metata
TCACCCGGTCCGGTACCATTCACTCCAGACGGGTCAAACACCAAAGCACGGTCGCCGAACGCGAGGAGCAATATGTGCTCGTACTCGCGACAGAGGCGGAGCCACTCGCGATAGCGGTCGGGGGGCTTTACGCCCGTGTTCCCCGTCAGCTTCTCCAACACGCCGTAGAAGTCATACATGGTGGTCTTCGCTTGACACGTCTCCTGCTGAAAGTAGTTGAGGACGGCGAAGGTGGCCGCAGTTTGCGGCCGCTCGTGGGTCGCAGGGAACCAGCCCGCACGTAGCAGCTGGATGTCGTATGTTCCTGCTGCCCTGGCTCCTTCGCACCCGCAGAAGTTGACGTTGACCTCATGGATGCCGTTGGTGTGAAGAACGACGAAGCCTTTGATCGCGCGCTCCGGCGCCGTACAACAACTGAGCGGACTATGGCCCCGCTGCCTGCGCAAATTGAGGTCGGCGAGGGCAATCTTGGCGAAACATTCCCCGGTTCAGCACTGGTTTACTTTTGCATAAGTTTCGCACAAGGATCAAAATGAAATGCTCACATAGACACGGTGCAGAGGATTTTCTAGATGCCTAGTGACAACACACGTTTGGCAGTAAACCATTCCACCGTGGCAATCGCGACAGCGGTACTCGGGCAGCGGAAGATTATCTTGGCTCTTCTTGCGTTTCTTCCCTTTCTTGCAGCAACCTGGGCACTGTTGCATGTCGGCGTTACCCGGGCCGTACGAGCGCATGAATTCAGAGACAAAAGCATCGCGTTTGGCCCTCCAGTCGTGCAAGGACTTATCCTTTGGGAAAAAACGCGTCAGAGGTCTGAAAATATAAATGAATAAATTCACAAACTGCTGGTTTAATGCCTTTCGCAGTCGAGGTCTTGCCCTTGTTGGACATGGAAAAGATATCCTCGTCGCCGTACTCCTCCAAGCCGGCGCCGACATCATAGCGATCGTACGTGTACGGTTCGCGCGGTGGTGGTGGTGGATTTGCAAGAGCGAGATCATGATCCTGTCTCACCTCCATCGCGTGGAGGCGAGCTCGCTTAACCGGTGATGACGGCTCCATGATAATTTCTTGACGACGTGTACGGCGAGCATCGGTTGAGCAGCGGTCAACGAAGGCGGTCAACGGTTCGTCTTCTGGGTGAGCAAATCCGGGGAGCGCGACCTGGTGATTGTATGCGCTAGCAACATCAGGGGCTTTTTTGTCGTGTTTGCCTCTGGCTCGGGCGTTGGCCCGAAAAGACATGGCGGGGACCACGCAAGACACCGAAGAGTCGAGACCAGTCGAGACCGGGCCGGTATTAGGTCGTCAATACTGAGTAAGTTATCAATCTGTCAACCAACACACGTGCAACTAGGTAGCCACGTCGCACGCTCGTTTTCTCTTTTAAACTCCCACCCTCTTTCTCCCTTTGTTTTCTTTCTGCATTGTTGTGAGTCTTTCTTTCGCTCCCCGTTCCCCCTCCTTTTCCTTTTCGTTGAGGCTCGGTTGGCCTTCGCCTCGCCTTCGCGGTTTCGCTGAGCTCAGGTAGTATCGCTTGGGCTTTGCGGCCTTTCTTGCTTCTTACATCCTCTTTACATTCAATTACCATTGCTAATATCGCTCCCACAGCGTCGACGACTGTTCCTCCCCAAAACCAATCCCCCAAAAATGCCCACCCTCGAGTGCGACCTTTTCTTTCTCGTCACTCACAAGAACTAACACTTTTAAAAAGCTCCCCTCCCCCGAACTTCCTCAAACAAAACTGCCCAACCTGAGGTGTGTTTGTTCTTTCAATTGTCCTCATTAACAGACACTCACCCTCTCCTTAAAGCTCTCTCTCCGTCCCCTCAACTTCCGCCTCTACTACTGCGTTCTCGGGTGCCGTCAAGTGTGTAACAAAACTTTGGCTCCAATCTTGAGACTCACGCTATTTAGTCGTTCCGCCGCCGCCGACCTGCAGAAGGGTGAACGTTTTGTGGATGTGGACCATGCCGCCATGACCGCCGACCTGCAGAAAGGTCAATATTTCAATAATGTGGACCATGCCGTTGTGGACCGTGCCGCCATCGAGCGAGCGAGGTACGTCCGTTATTATCCCATGTCGGGCCCTCACTCACGTCCTACCTCAGGCATTTCGCCCTCAACACCTCGTTTAGCCTGCCCATTCACAGGTTCGTCATTTCCCTCTGTCTGCAGTCTCGCAATTGATTATTTAGTATTGCTAGGATGCGCTATGACGATTGGATCAATCCAAACGCCCCGCCACCGACGGCGAAGCGACTGAGACCGGCTGGGCTCCAGTCCCTAATGCCTCCGAGCTCGACTGGGCGCGCGTTCGCGCCGATGGTGCCTTGGTCGCGGCTCGTGCCGCGATTGCTGAAGTGCAGTTGGCGGCCGCCCGCGCCGATGCCGCCATGGTCGACGCCCGTGCTGCACTCATCATCTCGATGCTGACGCGGGATTGAGCATCCGTGAGTTGCATTATTCTTCGCCGACCCAACGCCTCGCTGACTGTCTACTTTAGCGGTGTTCGTTCTTGCTTTTCCTTTTTTTTTTTTGTTGCTGCCAGTCCTATCCCCACGACACGTATCACCCATGTCCTCCCGACGACACGTTCTCTTGACTACATATCCACCCCGCTCGTCACGTATCTTATTGTACACTCACTCGCGCGACGTCGCTACCTCATGTATCATATTGCTTTCCGCTGTTACATAGTACTGTATCTTGTTATCTCACTTCGTCCTACTGTACAATAGAATATTCGCTGTAGTATACTTGTACCATTCCCGTTGAATCAATTGCGTTGTGGTGTATTGCTGTTTGAGAATCAATCCGCTTTGAAGCCTGGCAATGACTTGTACTCCGACAAGATATAGCGAACTTCTTACGCTTATAGCGAACTTCTTACGGGTCGAACGCGACGGGATTCACTGTTGTGCCGGGACAAGCCCCAATTCACCTAATCTGAAGCGGCCATACTGTTTCCTTTCACTCAAGGGTGCGAGTGATTTTTTGTCGCAAAATATGGGTATTTTTGCGGCATTAAAATCTCGCAAATGTGATTTCAGGCCAAATCCAAGTATGGATTCCGTCCATTTTGATACCGACCACCACCCACCAAATCTGCCTCAAACCTCAACGACCACCGCAAGCATTCTGAACTGCAAGGTATTATTCACTTCACACCCGTCATGCATCCCATTTCATTCTAGCGACTCCAGGTCGTCGACAACGAGTATTTCGTTGCACCTCAAATCCATAGCGCCGAAAAGCTGCACACCAGCGCAACTCCAGGCGATGAAAGCATACCGGGAACGGTACTCTACCTTCCCTCTCACCTCTCTCCGGATCCCTCATCGTTGTATAGGAACACTGAGCAACTACGTGCCAAGGCCTGTGAGCGTATGGCTCGGTGCGACAATTCACTCTCTTACCACCACCACACTCTCACATATCGGCGACAACAGGAAGCGGGCTCAGTTCGGGAAAGAGGAAGAGTATCGAGAGCGGGCGCGTGCTCATAGCAAGCGTCACCGCGACCGGTGCGTCGTCCGTTCAAATTTATTTCTCCTTTGAATTGTCATCTTTATCTAGCAATTGCGAGGCCATCGCCGACAAACAGTGCATCTGACGAGCACAGGCCTACATCTCGGCTCACGGGCACGCTGCGTGGGCACCGTTGTACGATAAACAGTTCATCACCCGCTATGGGTATGAGGCATGGGCGGAAGATCACCCTATAGAGGCCAAAGAAGCGGGATGGGTTCCTCCAGGGGAAGCGGAGCACGACGACAACGAGGAACCGGCCCCCAAGAGGAGGAGGAGAAAGTGACGACGCCCGCCACACTCCCCCGCGATACTCCGAGATTCTCAAAATGCATTCGCACAAAAAATTGAGAAGATTCAATTGGGACTCTGTCTACATCATTTGTATGGCTATTACTTGATTTTGGGCAGACTATGCGCGAGGCAAGCTAAGCAATGTTAAAAACAAGAAGTCAGGACAGTGAGAGAACCACAAACTTGGTTTTTTTGGACCCCGACGGCTTTTTGGGCCCCGACCCCGACCCCGACGCAATGCCTGCGCGTTCGCCTTGACCTTGATCGTTACTCGCGGCGGCGGCAGCAGCAAGTGCCTTTTTCTTTTTGCGCTCCTCTCGGGTCATCGGACGAACTGCGCTGCGCAGCTGGGCTTGAACTTCGCGACGACGCCGTTCCTCCGGCGTTTGTTGAAGAAGCACCAATAACTCCTCCTCTGGGGTAGGCCGAGTACGGTGGCGCGCCTCGGCTCTTTTGGCGGCGCTGGAGATGAAAGGCATGCGTGGGGCGCGAGTGAGGGGGTGGACAGCAGGGATGGACGGCGCGGTGGGGTCGGAATCGGTCACCAGAAGCCGACCATCGTTTTGAATGACGCCAATGAGCGGCGAAGTGCGGGTGGGGATGAAAGTGTAAACGAGCCCCTGGTCGCCGTTCGGTTGATCGACAATGGGCGGCGGCCGGTTGCGTACGACGCGCTGACGGCGGTGGTAGTCCACCCACCATTCTCTGGAACGCAAGATCTCTCCGGGCATTTGGGGCAAAGGCAAAGGTGTAGCGACTTGAATCAAGTAACATTATATGTACATTTTAGTAGTAGGCGCTACGTATGTCAAGACGGCGGGTTTAATTTTAGTGAGGTAAACGAGTGTTCTACGAAAGAAAAGGTCGTCAGTACAGGTCGGAAAGGCGGGAGGTTAATCAACACGGACCTTGCGACACTAGTAGAGAGGCAAACCACGCACGGCGCGAAGACGCTTATGGAAAAGATATGCCTTGATATGCTGAGCAGAGTGTCAGCCAGCGAAAGTCAGACTAACATTAAAAAAATTACCTTCTGTGCGATCAGGCAGGTGGCGGTCCACCGGTCGAGGTCCTGGCCGGTCAAAATCTCATTGCGCCTAACCCTAACGTCCATAGCGCAGTGAGGGTCGACGTCGATGGGGAGGCGCCAAGGAAAGTGCAGCCAATATTTCTCGAAAAGGTCGGGCCAGAAGCGGCGGAGTTTGCCAGCCTTGAGCGCCGTAAAGAAGTCGTAGAGGTGATTACGGAGGAATTCCGCGCGCTGGCCAGTGAAGCGAAATGCAGGGGCGCGCCGCGGTGCGGCCTGCGAGGAGGAAACAGAGGCAGAGGTGTCGTCGGAGTTTTGCATGGGGCGATAGTGAGGAGACGGAAGCCAAGGGAGCAATTTATATGTTCGCGTGCGGCGACGACGGATACTCGCGATGGAGTGGTTGTGGCGAGTGCGCGAGGCTTCGATAGAGCCTTTCTGAAGGCCGGGTATAGGCGGAAGTAAATGTCAAACGACCAAGTAGACAAAAAATTAGTCAACCAAAACGCGGGAGTCGCACACGCACCTCTATATGATGGACGACTTGTCCGTTTCCCCTTCCCTTACCATCTACCCCCACTAAAATGACCCAACTCCCTCACTGCACTCACAGCGGATTCTCTGCTCCTCTCCCGCATATAGGGTTGTTGTCGACGCCCATGCCCGCACCCACGCCCATGCCCACACAGACCGCGACTGCAGCCACGATGACCACCACCACCGTCCGCCCCTGCTGCTCCATGCCATATTATCCCGACGCCAATGTTCGCGACAAAGCTGCGCATTCCCAGGACGCGCGGAAGTGGTTCTATGTCGTCAAGGAGGGTCGCATCAAGGGAACATTCACAAATTCATCAGTTTTGCGCCTGAGTTCCTCATGAAGACGCACTCACCACGCACTCGCAGCGCCCTCGCGACTGACCAGACCAACCATTATAGCAACTTCAGCATGCGCGCGCAGGCCACGTTTGACGGCGCATGCGACGAGTGGGAAGAGAACTGCCGCATGACCCACGGCCCTGTCTGCCCCAATGCCATCCCCAACGGACCCCGTTACATCGACTCTATCTTGCCTGTCTCCACCACACCTTCCCCCGCCGGCTCCGAAGACAGATTCGACAGCGACGACGAGTACGGCGATACCACGGCGAGCTTCACCTCGTCCCAGCTTTCGGACGCACTCGGCCTTGGCAGCGACGCCACCTACTCCACCCAGAGTCCCGCCGGCCGTTCGCAGTCGGCGCAGTTTGCGACCAAGGCCCCGGCGAGCACCCCGAGCCGCCCTCCCATTACTTCCGTCACTCGCCTCTTCCCCGCCGCGCCGGACCAGGACAAGCTCGACGAGGGGAAGTACTGGGGTGTTCCCTCGGTGCTGAGCACCTTTGCCACCCGGTACGTCGTCTTCCTCGTCTTCCTTTCCCTGTCGGCAGTGCTTGTCCTGATTTCTTCTTCCAGTGCGTGCACCGCGTCGGCATCCAAGGCATCCAGCGCCCGAACGTGTGGGGTCACAAGGACAAGAAGGTTGTGGACGACTTCATCATGTCGGCGTCGATCGGGTTCGAGTAGGGGCAAGTTCCTAGAATAAAAAATATGACGCACTAGTTAGTTTAGTCGGCCGTCTCGTTACTGTTTCTTGATTGTAATCTGAATGCGACTCCTTCTCCTCATGCTGGCGCGTTGAGAACTTAACTTAGCAGTTTTTGTGGTACAAATTTTTCTATTGAGGTGTTGCGCAAATGAAACACTGGCATGAGGCATGAGAACGCTGTCGGGGGACTAGTCGTGACACTTACATGGAAACGGAAAGAAGGCTTGGAATTGGGCGGGTGTAAATTGGAAGCAAGTTTGAAGTTGCCGCGCCTCATGTGGAAAACCAGAGACGCCGCAAGCTAATGAAACAGCGGGAGGGAGGCGGAATTGGAGAAGCGTCGCGGGATAACACGTTGGTCGACTGACAACGCATTATCTCTTGTCTAATCGCATACGCGCTTCGCCCACACTCCACTCCCTCAAAAAATGGTGTCGTCGGCGCCCCGAATCAACCTGTGCGAATTTAAACTCACGAAACAAAACAAAAAGAACAAAAATGACCCACCGAAACCCAAACTCAAGCCCGGGAACAAGGGCAATTTCCATGGGAAACGTTACGATTTCTTGGTGAACTATCTGGAGGGATATCTGGAAGCGTTGAGAAACAGTAAGACGAGGGACTGGTGGTCGACACTCTTCGAGGAATACTGGCAATTGTTTGACTGGCGCCTGGCCCTGAACGAGGAACCGGGGGATGACGCGATGGTTCTGGTCGGGGGACAGGAGGAGCAGGAGGAGTTGAGCGAGGAGGAGATGGATAGGAAGACGAAGGTGCAGGAACAGATAAAGAGTGTAGGTTGATCTTGTTTGAGAACGATGGGCGAGAGACTGACGATGCGCCTTGCAGAAAATCAAAACCTGGTACAATCATCATCGAAATGCTCTGGGATTGGCGAGTAACCCATACACACCTTGGCTCGCACGACTGCGCCGTCCGGAGGAGGCGTGCCCCAAACGCGTCACCGAACACCAATTCTACATGCAGCATGACGACCATAAGGCCCGCGTCGAGAGCGAATTCCAAAGCCGTCACTGGGACGCGCCGCGCAAAAACCACTTGACGCTGTGGTGCGGGGTCGCGCGCGAGCTGTTTGAGGCGGAGCCAGAAGAGGTCAAGGCCCGGATTCGCCAAGAGGCACGGCAGGAGCACAAGGAACAGGTCGCGCTGTGGAAGGACGCCGCAGAGGGTTTGCCGAGCGCGAACGAGGAAGATCAAAAAGAGTAAGTCGAGGAAGTTGTCGTCGTTGTTTATCCACTGACGAACGTCGTCGCATGTAGAGCGCGCGTTCGGTTCTCCGCGGTTGTCGCTCCGCTGTTGCACTCGCTGCGCGAGTTTACTGGCTACCACATCACGCTGGTCGCAGGGCGAGTGACCGACGATGGGAAGGTTGATGTCATCAGTGTCCACGCGGGTAAGACCAAGGCTAAAACTCCGGACAAGGCACTCAACTTGACTCAGTGGGACAAGGAGGGGTACAAGAACATCTTTCTCAACCAATTCGTCCGGTTTTTGGCTGTAGCGAGTGAGTCCTTCGTCGATTTTTTTCAATAAGTTGCTGATGGTCGTCGTAGATCGTGAGCCCTCAAACGAGCCGCAAAATGACGCGACGAACAACCCTACGCCGGCGGACCCCACAGCCCCGCCCGTGCCCGTTGCAATGAACAACCCTGCGCCCACGGATCCCACGGCCCCGCCCGTGCTCATCGTGTCGCCGACGATCCCACCCGACCCCTCTTCTATCCATCCCACCGTCGACTCCTCCATCCAGCCGCCCGAGATACGCCACCAAGAAATGCTGTCACAGGGCCGCGAGAGCACCCTGCCGCTGGCAGGCTCGTTGGAGGCGCGCATGGCGGCGCTAAAAGTGCTGGAATCGCCGCTGTGGCGCGAGTTGGAAGCTATGGACGAAGCCGGACGGGAAGGGCGAGTTGCGCAACTCGAAGGCCTGAGCGAGATGACGCTCAAGCGCGAGAACAAGCTAGCGCGCAACCGCGAGGGTGCAAAAGCAGTGTCGGGGGCGAGATTGGAGTCAGCGGCGAAGGGGAGCACGGGAAAGAATCCGAGGAAGCGAGCGCGGAAAGCTAAAGGAGCGAAGGCGAAGCGCCCACGGCAAAGCGGCAATGAGGAGGAGGAGGGTAGTGCGGTGTCGAGTGACAGCGATGCCAGCGAGGGAGAGGGCCGTGCAGAACCACCCCAGACGCACGGCCGCAGGCGTCGCATTGAGGCCGACGACGGGTCTGAGAGCGCGGGGACCCATATGGACGTTGACGTCGACATCAATAGCGCGGCGGGTGGCGCAGCGGCGGGCATGGCGGCGGGCGCAGTGGCAGGCACGGCGGCAGGCGCAGGCGTAATAGAGGAGGGCGGTAGTAAAGAGGCGCAGGGGAAAGCGCAGAAAAAAATCCCAAAGGGCGGTGACGCGTTGCAGGGTGGAGTCGTCCCAAAATGGGCGGCCGCCGCGCGTGAGAGCCTGAAACCGGAGGAGTTAGACGAGGCATAGAAGGGTTAGGAGGCCATGACTGACCTGTGGTGGAAAGTGGAGAGCGGGGGTGGTTTCGCGAATGTAAGTCGTTTATTAATTTGAGGGTGAAGAAAAGCTAAAGTCGAAATTCCAGGGGAAAACACTTTCGACCAAAGGCCGCCCCAAGGAAGTAGCGTGGTGGATCCAGCACGCGCGAAAGGGTACCCCCCCAATTACGAATGTGGCTCAATTCGCGGCCAATTGGAAAGGCTGGTGGTTTGCGCTGAATCCTACGTGGCGTGTGGGAGAAGACGGGAACCTAGGGAAAGGGGAGGGAGTTGGGAGGTGCTGAAGGTGCCGGGCGTGAACGGGATGTTGAGTGTGTTGATGTGCTTGAAGTGGTGGAGAGACGCGCTAGGCGTTGCGGAGGATGGGAGTTGGGAAGAAGCAGTGTCTGACGTCACGTGGGTCCTGCAGCAATTGCTGGAGGAGCAAAGGTTCGTCTCCCCCGCCATTTTTGAGCTGCAGGACGCAATACTGATGCCCAGCGTCAGCGGAGGAGGCATGAGTGCCGACAGCAATGCAGGGCGAGCGCTGCCAATCGCGCCATCAGCACCATCAGCACCATCAATACGAGCGCGCCGGGCGTGGGAGGGGTGGGAGGGGACGTGAGCGGAGATGTGGAAATGGGGTAGATATAGTAGCATCGAATTAGCCCCACAATTGGAAGTGGGAAGCGTGCCAAAGCGCCGCTTTTTTGTACCGTTTTGGGTAAAAAAAAGCCCCTATGTCGTGCTGAAATGATCCCAACAGTTTTCCGAACGCGCGCCCAGCGATCAGTAATGATCCCCACAAAAATTTCAAATTCCAACAGCCCAACAGTGGGCTCCGGCGCCGCGGCGCGCAGTGGGGTGGCTGTGCGCGAACTGCCCACTTGTAACGCATTACAAGTCTGGGCAACAGCCCCGAAAATAACCGGTTATTCTGACCGAAGCAGCTGCCTCCACATTCCTCTCTCCGCCCACCACCATCCCAGTCGCAGCCTGCTCTCACGGTGATAGGGCGTGTACCTAAACACGCATGAAAACTACCAAGTTTTCTTCGATTTCCGACCTATACTTAGGCGAAGTGAGACTAGATTAGAGGGAATATGTTCTCCTCGGGACGGTATTCTACACCGTTTACGGTCGAAAGCCAGCTATTAACAAGTACCTTGTGGCCCAACCAAGAACCTTTAACGGGTGTCTTAGTTCAGCCTTACGGTCTACCGCTGGGCTCCGGGAGTTGGTTTACCGCCAGACTCTTTGAGTACCAAGGTGAACAAGAGGAACTACGGTCTTAGCGGCTGAGCGCTACAAGCAGTAGCCTCATTAAAGATAAAGGAGTTGTTCTTCGAACTCCTACCATACGGCTGGAGAACCTCCAGCCGGAGGCCAACATTGACAAGTTCTAACCGTAAGCACCGGCAGCCGGCCAGGCTATTTATAGAAACCTGGTCTACCGGCTGGTCGTTGGTGGCTGTGCAACTCAAGCGGTAGAGGCCAGCCCGCGGTATGAACTCAGAAGGAAAGGTCTCCTACCATTGGAGCAGTCCAACGGTAAGACTAGTTTCAGGCAGAGATATAAGATAATGGGAGTCCTACGGGCAGAACCTCTTACGGTTGGACCACCTTAGAGCTAGCCGCTGGTTGGTCTATTTATAGCCAACTCGGTCTACGGTTAGCCATGGCTGTGCTACTCTACGGTAAGGACTCGCGTACAGGAAGAACTTATGAGAAGACTTCTACCGTTGAACTATTTCAACGGTAAGAGTCCAATAAGACAAGATACAAGATAATGGGTCTCTACGGCAAGAAAACCTCTTACGGTCGGGCTGCCTCCTACGGTAGGAGCCGGCTGGACCGTTTGATAAGAAATCGCTAGACGGCTAAGCCGTAGCAACCGGAACAACGGGAAGCCAATGGTTGGTCGTTTCAGCGGGAGATGAACCTTCCCGTAAGAATGGTCTACCGTAGGTCTTGGACCAGCGGTAAGCCGTTCAACAGGGACCGCTTGAGATAAGAAATGGAGAAGATATACTCTAGTAAGAAAATGGTCTACGGTAGAGAGCTCTGACGGTAGAAGCGGTGAAGGTAACTGCTAGCCGTAAGAGCAATCTGGTCCAGACCGAATGATATGATTGCGGACCTACGGTAAGCGGTTAAAGGCACCCACGGTTGAGAATGCTCGACTCGCCATTGGGCCGCTAACCATGAGGCCGCCCGTAACAACAATCACGACATATCACGCCATTCCGTTTCAGTTCCGGTTATCTCCTTGTTGCCCCTACCGTTTGTATAAATAATAGCTACCTACACCAATGTACGCCAGTAGACTACTCCCCCCACTTTGTGGCAGGAATATAGTGCACTCAGAAAGAGATAAGAAAAGATTTGATATCTGCAATTAGATTGGATTTGAGGCGTGTACGTCCTGCGAACACCGACCGTAAGACCAACATAAGTGCAGGGGCCTAGCCAGTCCGGCTGCCCGTTGGAAACCTCGCTGTCCAGTAGTGTTAGCCGTAGATTGAGCTGTTGCTCTCTGCCGCAGTCATCGAGCTTTGCTCTGACAATAACTCTACCAGGGAATTAAGGAAAACCTCGACCTTTCGGTCTACGGTAGACTGTTCTGTGGCCGGAATACTCACCGTAGCGTTGCACGGTACACTTCTGGACTTTCTGTCAGACGGGTTGCCTATAAGTCGAAGTTCGAGTCCTACGGGAAACACCTTTGCGAGATAAAGATATCCTACCGTGAAAACTAAAGCCAACCACCGGTCTTACCGCTGAAAACCAACCATCTTGAAGGGTGATACGTACCCTACTACCCCGCACACACACACACATGCACACACAAGTATTGAGATTGGAGTTGTGAGTTGATTAGATTTTGGAGCCAGGGTGTTAGTGTGAGTTATACTCGCTACGCTCGTTAGTGCTTCACTTCTGGTTGATTTCACGGCTGCACCCCAGTGCACCGTTTCAGCGGCCTCAGGATCGACTCAGCCTCACTGCGTCTCAGTCCCCCTTGAAACTCAACGGCTCTCGACGGAGACCAAGACGGAACATCGGATTGCATAGCTTCCCACTACACCGCACATTGCGCTTCGGGCTTCAAGAAGTTCAGCGCTTCCCGAAATGTGTTTATAGCATCTGCTCTCGCCTGTTGCTTTGCCTGAGGCACTGTCCGCGCTGTCGCACTTGCTCTCCAGACTTACAGATCGAGGGTGAATGATCACCGCTGGTTCCATCTTCCTCCCACCACCACTACACCACTTCTCTCCCCTGTCCTCCTCCAAGCCTCGAGGCCGCAAATCTCAAGTTATCACAACCCGCCCTGCTATGCTGCGCTGTCTGTATCGGCTACCGAAACCCCTCAACGCCTTCCCGTTCTGTCGCTCGGATAACAGGCCTGAAACACTGCATCAACCGCCATGAACTGATCAACATAAAAACTCACAAACCCCTCCAAAGTATTGCCGCTTTAGCGCAGCCCTCGTCGCCCTTGTCGTCGTCGCAAGCGCCTCCTTGCCATCAGAGACCACCGGGAGAACACGGAGATTGTTTGCAGCAATGGCCAAGATCCTTCAAGACCGCCGAGCCTAGTCTATTAGTTACCGCGCCTTGATTACCGTTAGGTCGCCTTATTATATAAGCATCCGTTTTGGGACATCACGTGAAAAGCTGGGTGCCGGAGTTGACACGACGTAGGACTTCCTGGGCCACAAAAAAGATGGAGTAAGTGCGAATGAGTTGAGATAAGTTTACTGTACACCTTTGGAGGTTTTCCCGGGCATAAGAGCTTGACCAATACAAAATGACCCAGGATGTGCCCAATTTGGGAAGACGGTGAAAATGGAGACGGAGGGGGCCAAAAAAATGCGGGGACCCTAAAGGAGGCTATTATACTACACTGAGGCAATACACTCAATTTTTAGACGGTTCTGGCGCGTCAAAGACACGTCTCAGTGGGATTTGTTTGTACAAACATCATCATCAATTTTGATAAGCCGACCTAACGGTAATCAGACCGCGGTAACTAACAGACTATAGAACGAGGTTACGAGTGTCATTGTCTGTCAAGAGAGACTATGCCGAGCCGTACTTGAGACACAAAGCACCTCGACAACTTCTGACTCCCAAGTCACCGATTCAAGATGGGCTCTCAATATGTACTCATTCAACGTCAATAATAATGTGGCAACACCAGTTCGGACTTGGGCATCGCCGCCTTCTAGTGGTTACATATCTCCTTCCTCAAGCCAAGACGATCTGCGCTATCTTCCTCCTGTAGATATTCCCTTACAATACCTAGACAAGACGAGGGCGGCCACTATGATGCTCGTGTTCATGCCCGACACATTTTTGTATGATGTATCGTAGTCGATGAATATACCATTCACTCTTCCTATCAGCTGTGTGTGCAATACAACGCGCAATGGAAAGTGGAAAAAATAAAAATAAAAAAGATTATAAATGGAGGCTCAATTGCGACTGGGAGTTTGAATTTGCGCCAGCTGGTCCGTCAGCTGGAAACCACTTGAAGGTGGCTCCACTGTGGACCTATTCCGTAATCGGCTGGCATCCAGCTTTCAGCCGGATGGGTCCAGCTGGCGTAATCATATATCCACCAGAGCATCTCCAGCTGGACTCTATATGTGTGCCCATTGGCGGTGTAAAAAAAGTATCAAAACACAAAAACACTGAAAAAAGACCGAAAAGTGGGAAAAAAACCCCAGAATAATAAATGTACAAAGTGACCACCATAGGTATCACAATGGCTTGCCACCTTCTGTTCAATGACATTGCATTTTAATGAAGAGACACTGGCCCTTGACTGGCCCCAAAATCTTGCCAATACTGTGTCAAGGGAAGTCAACTGTGGGTATGTGCAATTGAATATACAGCAGAACAAGGCTACTCTACCGCTCGTAGAATCCTGTTGCTGCATCAAAAGTGCTTTGAATGTCAAGGTGTAGTGTTCTTATTACATCGTTGGGTGAAAAGAGTTAACGGCTCGACAAATATCTTTGCGCGTCGCAAAGAGATACAATAATAGGAACCGATGATTAGTCAATTCCTCCGTGGCGCACCAGGTTGAGATGTGTGTTGAAACTGTTACAGCGCACTGCATCAGTGGCGAAATAATTTCATTGTTTGAAAAACAAACAGATGTCCAGAGCGAAAAAAGACGAACAACCGTGTTGGCGACCTCTGCGTTGACCGACATATCTCAGAACTCTTCAGTGGTGATCTTTACACACCCCGGACTTTGCCAGCACAAACTGGGTCATCTTTGTCGTCGTCGTCCAGCCCCTATAACTGGATTCAATCCCGAGTCGAATGGCGCCATCCACGAATAATGTAACCGCGGTATCCGAGCTCAACACTGAAGAGCTGTCCGGGTCCATAAATTACATGTCGCGCGACACCGAGGAAGACTTTCCCTCGGTGTGCGGTGGGAGTTCGGGAACGGCCACACGGGCAACGCCCAGCGGTGGCCGACAGGTTCATGACCTGAATGTGCGCAACTAGCACCAGAAATGAATCCTTTATTGTCCCTCTCCACTTCCGTTGCACATGCCCCCAGATTTGTCGCCCTTGGACGATTTCAGACGGCGAGGAGCATGCATCAGCAAACCCTGACTTTTTCGGCACTACAGGACACTACATAGTGCTACATAGTGCTACATAGTGACCTGTAGTGGCCTGTAGTGCTGTAGTGAAGGTCCATGTCTCTGGAGTGCTACAGAGTACTACATAGCACCCATAGAGGAATCAGGGTTTGCTGATGTGTCTCACTGAGCATTGCTTCTTGATCCGCAAGTCCGACCCCTCCTTTTGCCTCCAACACTAGAATCAATAGGCTTGTGACACCTTCATTAAGGTGCCGTGTCTGCCTTGTTCAAGCTCTTCCCGGGAACGATGTTCAATTCGTGAGAAGACTACATGATGTATATCTATCACATCGTTTTGGACTCGTTCATGACTGTAGCATACATGTAGAGAGGCTCATGTATGTAGGTACAGTGCCCATATTGTTCCTCATTGGGACTGCCCGCGGTTATACATCCTCCTCCTCCTCCTCCTCCGTGGTTCGAACACGGGACATCACGATATCGTCTCTACCACTGAGTGTACAGTAATGTTTCCCACTGGCAGGGCCTTGAAATCGTCTCCCTCCGAATCAGTGAGAATCAAAGAAAGAGTCAACCAGAAGCAAATTTAAAGGAGCCGGAGCTTTCCAGCCGCGTTCAAACTCACTCGGAGGAGTGCGGAGTTTAGATTGTGTTTCTCCATCATCTAAGCGAGACCTCTACCTCTGACTCTATGCAGCCCAGCGCGCTCTCTAGCTGCCCGTTCCAAAGGACGCGGACGAAGTAACTATTTTGTCTTTTCATAATTATTTCAACAACGAGCTCGGTGTTACGGTATCGAGGATAAGAGTTGCTTTCCTTTTGAAGATATAGCCCCTGTCTTTGATTCGCGACCATCGAGATTTGGTTCGGCCGAATTTTTTTTTTTTTTTTTTTTTTTTGGCCGGAATACGCAACACCAAGAATTTGTGTCTGCATAGGAACTAATACATGGATACCTCAAAAGCTATACATACATGCGATGTTTTCAAAGCGGAAGTCAAGGAATGAAAGACGAAGACCACGACGAATCAAGATCAACGCGAAGCGAGGCGGTGGGTATTTAGTCTTCCGCCAAATAGCGGTACTCAAACCTGAAATCGGCCTTCTTTCTTTGACACCACGAGCCCTCCCAGTCGAAGTATACGTATACGCCCTGCTCGTACTCCTCCGTGATCGCCTGCGGCTCCGAGTGTCGTTGGAACCACGTTAGATACTTGACGTGGAATCGCCAGGACTGGCGCTTCAGTTCTTCCGCTGCGAGGTATCTGGGACAAGGCGTATGCAATTCAGCACTCGTGGAGGTAAGGGAGAGGGGGGACGCACTGCGGGTACGACACGGGCAAGAAATAGAACACGTAGAAGAGCGTCTCGACGTCGACACGCGAGTAGATCGCCGCGTTATTTAGCAGCGGGTGCGGCACCTGCGGGTAATATGCTGCCGTCGGGAACGGATTGCGGGGCATGTAGTACTTGGCCCTGCACCGATGGGTCAGCGCACGCGGAGAGGATACCCTGGGTGAGAAACGCACTTGACCGTGTCCTGCGGCTGAGGGATGCCCGACAGTCCACCAGCGAGGTACTTGTGCAACTGATCGACGTTCGCCATCCGCTGGCTCGCTAAGATTCAAGATAAGTAAACCGGGAATGCAAGGCAGCGAAGCAGGCGCGTACCCCTCTGCTTTGCGCGCTCGAAAGGGAGGACGAGGTCTGCGAGTCCTGGAGGAAACGAGCTGGGGGGAAGCGGTGCTGGTGCTGGTACTTGTGGCGGGTGGCCGTTGGCTTGTCTGTGACCGCCGATCGTCGACGACCCGGGCGTCGTCTGCTCGCCTTGTGCGATCTTGACCCCGGGAGGGAACTGCGGGACGGTCTGTTGGTCGTTCTCTTCCACGTGCGAATCTTGGGGTGGTGATGGCTCTGGTATCGGACGCTGAAGATGCAGCAGATGTTTAGTACAAGAACGAGCTTGGTGAATGCCACATACCGAGATACTTGTTGCTGGAGACGGTGATGGTATGCGAGGGATGGAAGATATTGAGTCTAAATATTGTCAGCCCACACTGATTGGATCTGTGAAAGCGCACCTTTCCGAGAGGCTAAAACACGCTGCGGAGAAGAAGTCGCTATAGGGCCACCAACGGAGCTTGGGACCGCTTCTGAAAGGGCGGGAGACTCGTAGAAAGAACTATCTCGTTCGTGTGATACCGATGCATATGAAGACATGGGACTCGCAGCCGACGGGTGTGTCATACTCGGAGAGGAGGGCGCCCCAACTGAGGATGGTGGCGGTGGTATTGCCGGTGGAGGTGGTGCTGGTTTCTGCTTCGGTGGTATTGGCGCCGGAGCTGCTTGGGGAGGTTGTGGCGGCGGTTGCTGCACCGCGGCCGAGTATCCTCGTATCGGCGGGTGAGTCACTGGTGGTCGAGGAGCAGCAGGCTTCAGGATGCTTGCCATCGGCTGGACGATAAAGTTTGGTGGTGGTTTTGCTATAGGTAGAGTGAGTCACTAGTAAAACCGATCAAAAGCAGAACGTGCCATCCGACTGTTCTGGGGGAGCAAAATTAGGACGAGACCGAAGGAGGCGGACCAGAACTCACTTCTCAGTTGTACTGTGGTAGCCTTTTTGAGGATTGGGCTTTCAGCACGCTTGCTATTTTCTTCGGAGGCTTTCTTCGCTGAGGGTCGAGGCAGAAGCTCTAGAACGAAGTGAGAGGGCAGACGCATGAGAGGAAGAGCCATATTTACCTTCCATAGCCACTTCAGATTCATCCCCGCTGTCGTTGTCATCGAGACCGCCCCGGAATTTTTCCTCTTCCTCGTCAAGGTTAAGCTCATCGTAAATTCCCTCGTATTCGGTGAAGTCTTCCTCCTAGCGGACGATGAGAAGGGCGAGAAAGGAGGGAAAAGGGTCACGCACTGCATTGGTTTCCACGAAATAATGCACGTCCTCTTTCAGCGCAAGAACTTTCTCCGTGTCGAGTGACCCATTATTGAGTAGTCGCAAAACGATCTCCAGACGGCTGATATGCCACTTTCGCCGGACGTTCAGATGCTCAAGTTCGTCCAAACGTCCCGCTACGGTAGACCCGGCCTTGACTTTCTTCTTGGCCGCGCCTTGTATGGACTCGATTTCTGCTTCTGCCTGCTCGACCTGTATTTGGAGTGTCTCGAGTTGGGTATCCAGCCACTCAATCGCCTCCTGCATTTCCTGCTCCTTGGGATCAAGTTTCACGGCCTCCCCAAGCGCGACATTTGAGAACGCCTTCTTCTTGACCTCCTTCTCGCACGCCTTAAATTTCTCCATTTGCTACGCGTATACATGTAAGACGGTGGGTCTTGAGGTGCAGAGAACTGACCGTCTCGATAAGTTTCCGGTTTTCCAATAACTGACTCTTGTCCTTGATGTCGCTGCTCGCGACCCAAGCTCTGATCTGGTCCCGTAGGCGCTGGAGTTTCTTGATCTGGTTCTTCAAAGCCGACTCGAGTTTCTCTTTCTGCAGAAGCCGTCGGTCGTGGAACGAGTTCCAAAGGGCAATGGAATCCTACTTGCGCCTGGTTAGTTGCGGCCTGCATCTTGTCATAGGTGTTCTCGAAGAGTTCGACGCCTTCTGCCACTTTCTTCAGCGCCTGGTCAATTTCGGCTGCACGCGTCGTTAGCTCGGGTCTGCGGAAATCTTGTCGACTTACTCTGTAGTTTTCTCGCCGCCATGATTGCTCAAGCGACCGCGAGTTGGAAGATGACAATGTCCGATGTTTGCTTATGTTGAAGGCAGACGGCGATATCATCTGTTCTTATCTTATCGCCGCAAAGCCCCTATTTAGTTTCTCAGTCAAGTTTACATTTTGGATACCTCGCCTCTGTACAAGACTGAGGTTTACCACGGTGGGTTGTTGTGTGATTTTCCAGTGTTTCATCGCCATTTCCCGAGTCCATCTCTACCATGCCACTCTTTCCCGAAGAGTTGAACATTGGGTTCCATTGCTGGCCGCCTGGGCAGTCCTTGGTCAAATACAATCCCTCAGGGCACAGTTCAGTTCGAATATCAGCAAGGACTACAGTATGATTTTTGTCTATGAAGAATCCGGAGGGAAAAGAGCTGGACCAGGGGGAGGAGGGAGCATAGTACCTCCGTTGAAGTTAGGCCATAGACCACGTTGAGAGGACAGGACCTCCCGCTCAACTTGCAGCGCATCCGTAATCGTTCTAGCCGCCTCGGAATTATCCAACCATTCTCTGTCATCTTCCTTCAATCGCGGGAGATCGACTACCCTCTGTTGAATGTAGACTGAAGCCGACCGCAACAACTGATGTATCGCTTCCGCGAAATAACGTCGGTGGGTTGGTGTACTTCGCCAGCCAATCGAAGGTAGTCTCCTCACTGGTAGGGCAAGGTGGTCAGTCCTACGTGAATTAAATTTGCGGAGACATCTGGATGAGGGCCAGTGACAAGGACACGACCCGGAAGGTCACCAGTCCCGGACAAGGTTCACTACCGGGTGTGGGTAGTGAGGATGCATTAGCGAGTTCATATAGCGGGCGGAACAGCCAGAAATAAACGCTCTTGCCCTTGTGACAGAGGAAAGAGGGCTTCAGCGTGTAATTGTGCTCGGTCAATACCCAACCAAGACTGTCTTTGGAAACCAGGGCACTTTGAGATTAAACAACCCGGTGAATGCAGCCAAATAATTCAACGTTGCTGTCACTTCAACCTTCCGAGATGGAACTATATAAGAAGTGGGTGAGCTTGAAAAGAAATTCTTTGGCGCATACTCAGACTCAGGGATACCGTCTTCGATAACCAGATTGGTGGTTACTTGAAGATTCTCGATAAGAAAAGTTACTGTAAATGTTTGAGCGTATACATCGACCAACATTCAACATCTTCCGGAACGTACGCCGAGGGAATCAACAGCTTGTTCCGCATTCCTGGCACGGCGGAGAGGTCCGGAATGCGCCTGAATAAATTACAGATGATCAGATCTTTACATTCGAAGGACTCGGGCGGGTGAACCAAGTGCGATGTGAAACTTGGCCCGTATACGATATTGCTTCGCGAGCGGATGGGAAGTTTGATAGTCGAATCAGGTAGACGACGCGCCCGGTTGAAAAGGGTAAGTCGGTGTTTCAATCACTGCCTAGAGGAATTTTGGCCAGTCGGACCAAGACTCGGAATTTCGGCGGGCGAATACCAAAGCAAGAGTCAGAGTATGAAGGCATCGGTGAGTCGTTATTCGCCGTAGCTGTGCAGGTCGGCGCATGGCGCACAGGTAGACACCTCAGACGGCCAGCGAGCAGCGTCGACAACACACAGTGAAACGATGAGCCGATTTCTCTCCTTGAGCATGCCACGAACTTGGCTCAAGCTTCGGAGACCTCAGGCTGGACTGAGCGCGATTTTTTTCAATTGCAATTGCCGTACGTGTCCGACGAGCCACAGACAAACCGTTTCCAGGTCGTTCCAGTGTTGAACGTATTACGCGGAATGAATCGTAAAGCAAGGTGATATCGGGAGATAGAAACTTGAAGGAAAACAACCGACAAGGGAAGAGGGAACAATTGTAAGTGGACATCGAGCAGGGGAGGCTAACTAGCATTAATTTCACCTGCTGGCATATCTTGACTAGTATATCGGTTTAGTACAGCCGCTTGTCATTCGTGGTCGTAATACTTGCGCGGCAGAGCTGGGTTCGACTCCCAGGTCGAGAGTCCTTTTTTGTTAGTTTCCAACCCTTTTCTTCCGCCAGCCGGAGCTTTCGACGTTGCAGTACTGCATGTCCACTCTTCCCTCTTTTACAGAAGGACGTTGGACGATAGACATTGATGGGGCCTTTCATTTTCCCTGTTCTCTTTCTCCCATCACCATCTTAATCGGCTTTGTCTCCTGCCACCACTTGAGGTTCTTCAACCGCTTGCGCAGCTAGTTCATCTTCACTGTTCTAGTTGGAGAACTGGGGTTAGCTTTCAATCGGCCGGCCAGTGCTACCTCTGTCAGTCTGTCCCCTGGAAATGGATCTCATGGCATCTATTATAATACGCGTCAACGGAAAACTTCTGGCCTAGTCTGCAATAGCCCATTTCGATTCTGTCAATGGACTTCGCCGTTGCGACTCTCGGCTGCCCAGTCTCAATCTGTTCGTCCTGGCCGAGATGGCCCGCCTGCTCCCACTTCTCGTGCCGCGATATGTGAACTGGGTTCTCCTTGTTTATTCAAGCCACGGCCGATGCCGCTACCACGAAAATCTAGACTCTGGCTTCGTCAATTCTCGACTTCTCGACCTGCCAGTCTCAATATATCCTCTATACCCCAGCTTCTGGTTCGTGTGCTGCGATCTGTTGAGGCTTTCAATGCGCGGATTCTACCTTTCGACACGGGTCGAAGCGAAACCCCCGCCGGATTTCAATGAAAGTTTCGCCTGCGGTCGCGTCGTCAAAGGTTGTGGTCAGATGGGTGCGCACCCGCGCTCTTCAAGACCGCGGTTTAACCTTGCCAATTGTCAGATCGTGGAGTGTCCGAGGACGCGCGATAACAAATACACGCAAGGGAACTGCGGTTGGCTCAAAATACTCTCAACCTCTCACTCGAAAAGAAGTTACCAGCAGCGTTACCTTCTCCCGCCATTAAAAGCCGGTCCTGGCATTATTTACCCTCGGCCACGGGTCCGCGTCGCCGTCTCAGCAGATCCCTCAGCAGTTCAGATATTCCGACGTTTTTCATATCGTCGTCGTTCGCCGCTCTTTCACCCTCGCACCCACGCGCCGCGCCATTCTCGGACTCGAAAACCCCGCCAGAAGGTTGCCGCGCAAAGACTGCCTGACTCTCGCCCACGTCTGTCCATCGATGCGCCCGCGACCTGCCGACGGCGATTCCCACTTCTGGCATCCCTCACTGATATCTTTACGCATCTGCTATCCCGGGCATGACAGCGACGCCTTCTGATTTTGCGGTCGCGGTACCTTGAGTATAGATAAGCGCGAGTCGCTTGGAATAATCCATATTATCCTTTGTCTCGTGCGCTCCCTTTGTGGGCACGACGCACTTTATCACTGCGGTCTATTGCACTAACCAAATGCTGCCCACAATGCGTGCCATTTCGAATTCGACGCCACCAACTCTGATATGCAACAAAGCGATCTCTCAAGTTTACATGAAATCACGACCCAGGCTCAACCCCACGCTATGGCGGGATTTGTCTCGACGGCACCAGATCCTCTCTACCTCCGTCTTTCCTTGCAACCCTTCTCAGCGTCCGTTCGCTCGCATCCACTTACACCTCCTTTGGATTTACCGGGCTAGGCTTTCCTTGTTGCAAAAATTCCATCGCTCGCCGGTCCACCCTGCTGACCACCGTTAATCAGAATTCGCAATATTTGCGGGAACGTTCGTCCCGACGCGTCGCAAGTCCATCCCACCGACGTCATGGATGACGCGCCCTCCATCCGCGCCCGAGGGCCTGGCCATTTATCCGTCGCTCGACCTCGCGGTGAAGAAACGCGCGCCGTATCCGCACATAGTCTAAGCGTGGATCCTCAGGGCTCACCGCTGTGGATCCTCACCGCTCGCCCACCCACCGGCCCAATCTACAAACCCACTCTTACTCACCACCCATCGACCCTTACCAACCACCCACCACCCCTTCTCCCGATCCGCGTCGGGGAGAATCCCTTACTTACTTAAGTTACTACACTGTTCCCGTATCCCTTTCTGTTTCCGTCTCCTAAATTCAAGTTCAGACCTTTCCCATCCACTTCCATCCACCAATCCATCAACGCCTCAAAGTCTTCTCTCGTGCTCTGTACCTTCTAGAATCTTTTCACGCACGTCGCAGACCACGCACGTCCCTTGCCGACGGTCCCCAAGTTTCGCAATCGGAAATCTCCTGAAATCTCCCACCGCCACAAAGTTTCGAACAATGCTTGCCGGTGTCTTCCCACTCCACATCCACATTGCGCCCACTCTGCCCGCCCGGCCTCGTTTTTGTGTTAATCCCGCTTGTCTTGTCCGGCGGAACGAAGTTACGTCCTCACTTCCCGTCGAAACCTTATCAAAATTATAGAATACACCCACGACATACAACGAAATAAATTCGTCTTTTACTACTGTACAATGAATCAATCCAATAACTTAACATGCAACTAACCAACTACTGCATGTATCTCGCGCGCGCGGCGCCGTCTCTGCAGCCAACGTCCGTCCGCTTCTGTAGATCGATGAATATATATGTATATGGTCTCTACTCGCTCCGCTCGGCCTGTATGGTGAACTCGAGCGCGAGGGAGACTGTATGTCGAGAAGGGAAACACATGCATGGATGTATATATGTATGGGACAGAACGAGTCCGAGTCCGAGGTCGTCTATCCATGTCCATGTCCGTGTCCGTGTATCGTATCGTATCGAATTTTGTAATATCCTACACCACCTCGACGAGATGAAGAAACGAGATGAGATAAACGAGATGAGATGAGTGAGGAGGGGAGATGGTACATATGCAGCAGACAGAGATTCAGATAAGATATAAAAAAGACCCCCAAATAAAAAAAAACGCAGTGGTACACACAAGTGGGTGGTGGTGGTGGTGGTGGTGGTGGTACATACATACACAAGAACGAGTGAGGGTGAGCGAGGAAGGCCGGCCATATGAGGGATAAACAAGATGAGATGAGATGGGTGTGGGGCGGCGGTAATCCAGATCGTCGTCCGCCCGCGGCGCTAAACGCGCCTTTTGTTTTTGTTGTGGGATGTCGCTCGTCGCGAGCCCACTCGTCATAGGCAGGAGCGATCCCGGGCGCGCGCGGCCCAGCGTGTATCGTACGGGCGGCGCGGTGCGGCGCTCCTGCCCGTCGTCGTAATCGCGAGCGTCCTCGTCCTCGTCCTCGAGGTCGCACTAGTCGCGGTCGTCGTCGCAGGTCGTAATTTTCGTATCGTTGTGTTTTGGTTCAGCCACTTCATCCGCCCGTCGACTGCACGACCGCGTTTTGCTGCTGCTGTTAATTCATTTTCGTTTTTCGTTTTAGTTCATCTCGTCATGTCGCGGTCATCAACCCATATTCGTCCCAGCGTGCTGTAAAAAAAAGTCAGTCAGACACGCGTCGGGCATGACGAGGAGGGAAAGCAAACGCACGCACAACCCCCAACTCCCAACTACCACCTCACACCCCAACCTTGGCACTCCCCGCCCCAGGCGCAGCCCCCGCAAAACACCACTGCCTCACAAACGCCTTGTACAAGCTCGACGATGCGTCCGCCGCGCTGGGCGACAACGGCACCGGCGACGCCGCCCCGCTCGTCGTCGGCGAGTTGTTCGACGAGCCCGAGCTGGGCGGGGACACGGGCAGCGCGACCTTGGTGGGCGATCGTGAGCGTGGGGCCAGCTCGTCCACGCGCAACCCACGCGGGATCAACGACTCTCCCTCCTTGCCCCCTTCGTCCTCGTCCTCGTCCTTGCTCCCCTCTTCCTCGTCGACACTGTCCGACTTCGAATTCGCCCCAAACAAATCAACATCCGGCAACACCCCCCGCGCACCAAGCGGACTCGTCGGCGGCGTCTCCTCCCCCTCGTCCTCCGCATAATGCGCAAGCGTCCGCGGATCCCGCACGAACGACGCCAGCGACGCAATCGAGCTCCCCGCGTCCTCGTCCTCCGTCGAGTCCGCCGTCGAGTCGGTGTCGTCCGAGTCCGCGGGCGCTAGTGCGGGGGTCGTCGTTGAGGTAGCAGTAGTCGAGGGAGGAGTAGCGGTAGGCGAAGCGAGTGCCTCAACAGTAAGCACCGGCGCCGCGGCAGCCGCCGCCCCCCTCCCCCAGGGCCAATAAAGCCCCACCCCGCCCGCGCTCTGCGTCCCCGGCGCCTGCTTGCTCTCCTCCACCTTGCTCCCCTTCTCCTCCTTCTCCTTCTCTTTCACCTCCTCATCCTTTTCGTTTTGCTTATCGCTCTCCTTCGTCTTCTCCTGTGAAGCCGCAGCAGGCACAGGCGCAGGCGGCGCCCACCCAACAGGGAACTGCATCCCCGGCCCACTCGGAAACGACACAGTCCGCGCCACCCCCGGCGCCGCATAGTTCCTCAAACTCAGCCGGCCCAACTTGGCAGCGAGCGCCTGCGCGTGCGCGGTGCGCGGCGGCGGCGGCGGCGGGATCGGCTTGCCGTTGTTGCCGACTGCTTGATTGGAATTGGAGGTGGAAGCAGTAGGCGACGAATCGGGGTGTCCGTTCATATACGATGGCGGCGGCGGCGGCGGGCCAACCGAGGTGTTGATCGACAGCGCTGGCCCCGTCCCTGACCCGGTTGTCGTCGTCGCTGTCGAGGACGAGGACGAGGAAGTGGAGGCAGACGTAGGGAACGGAATATCGTTCGTCGGCGTCGGCGTCTGCGGGATCGGCGGCGAGGGCGTCGTCTGCGCTGTCGCTGCCGTCTGTGTCGTCTGCATTGGCGGAGAAGGTGTCGGCGTGAGTTCTACGACAAACGAAAGGGAAGTCAGCACGATGCCCCAACGTCGCGGAAAACACAAGTAGGAAAAAAAGACGTCTCGTAAGGCGTTTTTTTGCGCAGAGGCAACTCGTCTCGTGCCCGTCCCCGTCTCGCGGGCAGCAAACAAAAAAAAAAAAAGAAACGCGAAAACCGCACTCACCCTCTTCAACAACCCGAAACCCAACCCGATAATCCCTCCCCCCATTATTATCCCACCACTCCCCCGCCCCGCCCCCGCCCGTCCCCACCCACGCGCGTCCCGACGCAGAGCGCGGCGCGTCTGCTGTTAGGGTGTCTGCGAAAAAAAAAACAAAAAAAAACAAAAACGAGTTAGCGTTTGTTGGGAAGAGCGGAGCGAGCGCGGAAAGCGGAAAGGTGGAGCGCGTAAAGGACGAAGTAGGCAAGGCAAGGCGGGGGAGAGTAAAGAAAAATTGAAGAAAAGCACTCACCACACCAAACATACGGCCCCACCCCCCCACTCCCCACCCACGGCGCAAAGAACCTTGCCACAAGCACCAACTCCCTCCCCTCCAGGCCTTTCCCCACCCCTCCGTTGTGGGTGGCAGAGGGGGAGCCGGCATAGTCCGTAAGTCGGATGCTAAACGCGAACCGATCCCATCCTGGCCCGGGCTCTTCCTGACTTGCTTCCCCTTCTCCCCCTTGCCCCGCTTGTGTCCCGGGTACGGAGGACGTGGAAGAGGAAGAGGAAGAGTTCAACGCGGCGGCTGCGGAGGACCCGGCAGAAGCGATAGACGCCAGCGACTCGACATACCTACCCGCCACCTCACTCGTGGTACACCACCCATCGAGCGTGAACCTTACAAAGACGTGCTTCTCGAAGGCGGCGTTGCGCGCGAGGAGCGTGCCTGTTAGGTGGAGGTCGGTGTTGCCGTCGCTTGTGCTGCTGCCAGTAGTGGAGGCAGAGTCCTGGGGGAGGGAATGCGTCAGCACAAGGGGGTAAAAGTAGGAATGAATGAGTGCAGAGAATGAGTAGGCCAAGGACGAAACGCGCAAGACCCGCAGCCGACGCGTACGCGACGTCCCAAAACGACCACATGACCCCAAGGTCCGACGCGCTTAGTATTACGCTTACGTCCGCCCTGGGTCCGTCCGCCCCTGGAGAAGTGCCACTGCCAGCGGCTTGTCTTGTTTAGTGCGAGCACGATGTCTGCGTCTTGTCTAGTCGCACCACGACCTCCCCTCGCCAGCACGACGTCCCCTCAAGAAAGAGCAAGGCCGCACTGGGAGGAAGACGAACGCCCGAGAACAAGAATCGCAAGCGCAAGCGCAAGACACAAGGCGGACGAGAACCAAAGCGTCAAAGCAGGCGAAGCGAAGGACAAAGCCCCAGACAAGGTCGAAGCAAATCCCGGTCAAGAACAAGGAAGACAAGACAAGCAAGCAAGAAGCCAGTCGCGGCCGCCCGCCCACCCGGTCGAACGAGCGCAATCAAGCTCGCGCGCAAGCTCCCACAGACGCAAAAAAAAAGGAAAGTCGCCGCCAAATGAAAAGTTCAAGGAGGGAAGCAACGTACCTCAGCACCCGCGCCGACGAGCCTCACCCCCTCCAAAAGCACCATATCGCCCCTCCTCCCCGCCTCGGCCTGCCGCTGCGCGTGCTGCGGCCCGATCTCGGGCGCGTCGAGGACGTACCTGCGCGCAAAGGAATTATCAGCATATTGAATTTCAAGACAGAGGAAGGCGGGGGAAGAAGGAATAAACATTGAAACTCACTTCCACTTCTTTGCCTGGTGCACCACCCTCCGCGGCGGCGCCAACGGACTGTTCCCAACCGCAACCCGCGGGAAGGGGTACCCATGCCCGTGGTCCACCCTCTTGCTGCTGCTGCTACTCCCCCTACCACTCCCACCACCCGCCCACCCACTCCACCGTACCCCCCCAGTGTCGGTTTCGGTCTCGGTCTCGGTCTCCTCATCGCCGAGGGGGAAGCTCACCGACGCAGGCCGCGCGCCCCTCCGGAAGACGCGCACATCCTCCAAACTATCCGGCGCGGGGAAGTGTACCGCCTTGGGCGTCCCCGGCGACAGCACCCCTTCGCTCCCTTCTTCGAGGTGCTCCCACCCCTCGCCAATGCCATCCTGCGACGTCGGACTCGTCGCCCCAGAGGAGCCGGGCGACATCAACGACGGCGTCGAGGGCGCCGACCTGGCACGGAGGTGGTGCCCGTGGTGTAGGGAGTGCGGCGCACTACTACTGCTCTTCAACGACGACTTGAGCGGTTTGCCGTTGGAGAGCAGTATAACGGGCGTCGAGGCCGTGCGTGCCGGGCCTGGCGGCCTCGTTGGCGCGGCACCGGACGTGGGGGAGCGCGGGGACGCAGGCGACCCCGCGCGCGGGAACGGTACCCCTCCCCCGGGGACGGTGAGTTTACTGAGGTTGGCAGCACCGGCGCCAGCGGCGGAGAGGGCGTCGTCCAAGGCGGTATAGCTCCCATTGGGACTGCGCTGCGGGCTGCGCGGGGGACTCGTCCGCTTGCCGTGCCCGTGCTTGACGTACTGCGTGGGCGGGGTGAGCCTGAAGCCCAGCCCCGAGCCGAGGCCGAGGGGAGGGGGCCCGGGCTGCCGGAGGCGCAGGGGGGGCGGGGGGCCGTCGTCCTCGTCGTCTTTGTTTTGCTCGGGGCGACGCGCAGAGGACGCGGGAGCAGGCTCGTCAGAGGAGGAGGACGAGTCGTCGTTGTCGACGTCGCCGCGGAAGTGGAATTTGTTGGGGCGGCGTGGGGCCTCGCCGTTCGCGCCTGAGCCGCTCCCGCTGGCGGCGGCTGAGGAGGAAGGGGAGGCAGAGGCGGGCTCGCCCAAATGTGAGCGCGACCGACGGGGGAGGGCGCCTAGGGACGCAAAGGCGCCGGGGCCCGCGCGGGGGTCGTCGGCGGCAAAAGTGTAGGAGCGGCGGTGGGCGGGGCGCCCTGCGGCGTGTGCGTGTGCGTGGGCGTGTCCCTGGGCATGGGCATGTTGGTGTGCGTGCGGGAGGTAGTGAGGGGGCGCGGGCGCGACGACGCCAGGCGGGGAGTAGGGCATCCTGTGCAATAGATGGGAGGAATCAACCAACGACCACTAAGCAGAGTGAGCACGAGTGTAGATTGAGCTAGGAGCGCGCAATAAATGACGTCAATTAAACCCTCCTTTCCCTCCTATAAGAACAGGCACTCACCACGGAAGAACGCGCTCCTACAAACTCGAGTGCTGGTGTATATACCACCGCAAAGAGGGTTGGTTGGTAAGGAGGTGGTTCCAGAACAGGAAGACGCGCCAAGTTGGTGTTGTTATTTTTTTCGCTCCACCGCCCAGCGGGGTTATTTTGGGATTTCACTCTCTTGCGCGATCGAGATCTAGGCGTGTCATTCCCGATTTGGATGGACGTGATGACTTATTTTGGGTCGGCCGACGGCTGCTGGAAAGAAGAAGATAAGGGAAGCGAATAGATCGACGGGCGCGAGATAACCTGCCTGCCAGTGCCTCTCACCTCAGCGTCCAATTCATTTCCGAGGTCTGCTGCTGTAAGGGTAAGTAAGGCAAGCAAAGGCTGAGGAAGGAGGGTCGTCGGGGACACCGCCTCCGCCTCCCGTACCGAGTCCCGCACTGAATCGCACCCGAGCCGCCCTCTCCATTCCAATATATATATAATATCGGTCCATAAGCCGAGCGCAACATCCTTGTCGCACGTTCGCAAGACACCGAGACACCGAGACGCTGAGTGTGCGCGTAGTTTGCGGAGGTACCGGTGAGCGATGCTGAGTCAATCACCGCCGGGTATCTACGCGAGGCGGGCGAACGTGCCTGGGTGCAACCTCCGAATTACGAATGCGAATGCAAAGGTGGCGGTGGTGGGAACGATTCAGACGACCCGGCTCCTCCCGTACATATTCCTTCCTTCTCCATCGCCCCAAATCACCCCAAAATTCCGTTCTGTTGCGCTGGGCGCCCACCCCAAAGCACCGCATCGCACCGTCCTTCCATGCGGTTTATTTTCTTCGAGGAAGCTCTTCCTTCCGTCCTCAATGATCTTTTTGGTTCGCATTTGGTTAGCACTCTAGTGATGCGCATATGAGAACCCACCCTCGTTTTCTATTGTATCGCTGTATTGGCCATGGGTTCCTCAGCTGCAGATCCCTCCCTTCTCATGCATATGGTGCTTTCACAATTAAAATCGAGGGTACCTGCTCCCCCATACTAGTACTTGTATACTTACGCGACGGCTCCAACACAACTAGCACTGGAATGGAGCGGGGGCTGGGATTGCGGATTTTTAAAGGGCAGAAGGAGCCGTTGATGGAAGGACCCCGGCCACCAGGCCGTGTGGTTGAAATCCAAAATCTCAGTCTGAACGCGTCCCGGCGCACCCAGCTCGTCGCGTGTCATTTCAAAATCATCATTTCACGCACGCCGATCACTTGACAACCCTGTTCCGAGTCGTTCACCGCCGTGTTCCCCCCCTTTAATTACTTCCGTCACCTAGCGCCGCTCGTTATGATGCATGCATGCAAGATCACACCTCCCTAGGTAGCCAAGTACATACACCCAAAGTTGGAGTTTATTTATCTACTGCCAGTACTATGTAT
Organism: Mycena metata; assembly: GCA_029378385.1. Taxonomy (NCBI): domain Eukaryota; kingdom Fungi; phylum Basidiomycota; class Agaricomycetes; order Agaricales; family Mycenaceae; genus Mycena; species Mycena metata. The sequence continues at coordinate 29,625 of JARKIB010000187.1, forward strand.
CCTTCAAGTGCAACTTGAAGTACATACAATTGACGTCTGGAACCAATGAGCGCGACAGTAGTAGTAATTCGAGCCGAAAAAAAAGAGAGTGGACTTTAAGCACGCATATCGCATATCATGCATGCATCCTCATCATACGCGTCACGGTATCTTCGGGGATGTTGGCCTTTGACTTTGATGACTTCATCTCCACCTTGAAGATGATGTATTCCTTTTTGTACCTACATGTAGGCCTAGGTAGTGTTTTCGATACACGGGTATGTAATGGTTCAAATGATATCGATATGTAAGCTGTCGTTTGTTTTATAGGTAAGAAGATAGGCGAGGCACGGTAAATGGTTGGAGTGAAACATACATGTATCGCGGAGTTATTGGTCTTTGTACATAAAGGTAATCGCATGTCGCAGGGTGGGGATACGGAGATGGTGGCGAGGTATTAGATGAGTAATAAAGTAAATCCAGACGAGAGAGATGTATCATACGAAAAGGAAGAGAGAAAGGAATAAAATAAAACATAAACATATCTTGCTACGCAAATCTGCCGGTCGCCTCGAGGAACTTCGCGAAAGTTGGCAGGACTTTCGGGTCGTTGAGGAGAGGGGAGACGTGCAGGGGGCCGAAGTAGCCAGCTGCGTAGGACACCTTGATACATACACCCATTGCGAACAAAGCAAGGCAAGGCCTAGGGTTGAACTCAGCTGTACGCAGGCCGTTGCAGGGAGGATGAAATTATGTACGAACCCTTGTGCCCTAGAATTGTTTGCACCCTTCCTTTGTCGCACCTCGCACCTTACACCTTCTCCGCATTTTTTCTTTCATTTGTTCTTCGCCCTTGGACTCGAACCACTCCATTTTCCCACCACCCCGATCAACAAGCACGGTACACTAACCGCGCATAACCATAGCACTGAGCAATAATCAATAAAGCGCAGGCCTCTGTCGTTCGTTCGTTCGTTTGTGATTTCGCCTCACATCATAGCATACACGGCCACGAGCTCCACGTCGGGCTGCCAACATCTAACATCGCCGAGTCGCCCGTACCTCGAACCAACTTGAAATTTTGGTTCAAAGTCCCAAAGCCTTTACTGTACTTTCAAGTTCGAACTTACTGTTCGTCACGGTCGAGACCGCAGCAAGTTCGCATTGACAGACACTCCTAGTCCTCGGCCGTGATTTGTCCGTTGGATTGTGCATTGTGTATTGTGTTTGCCCACTCGGATCTGGAAGCCCGGGAAAGGAAATCTGAAGAAAAGCGAGCATTACTGTACTTGGTTGTATTCCATCTACGTCCGCGTGAGCTGCGTGCCAGTGGGCGAGAACCGGAAGCGGAATCGGAATCCCGCAGCTCAATGTGGTGCAATGATTCATTCGCATTTCGCGAGGGTGGGGAAAGAACGGAAGAATATGCAAGTTGAAGCTAACAGTGGGTTGAATCGAATAGTTAGTTAGCTTAGCCCGGAAAGAAACGGCTGGGAAGTGAGTTTGACGTGAATTGGAATTATTGGCACGAATTCAGACTGAGTAAGTAACCGTGACAATGACAGTGGGCCTGAAATTGAACCGTGGGTATGTAAATCCGGTTGAAGCCGAGACAAATTTTCGCAAGGGATTTGTCGCTATTCGGAGAGATACTCGCCTGGATGCAATTTTTTAAACAGTGCCCGCCTCTATCTACCTCTGGTTCCCATCCAACTTGAAACTTCACGTGCAAATGTGCACTGACACGCAGTTCAACCTACTTATTGATTAAACTTCGCCTTAGACGCGTCTTACTCTCCCCCGCATCTCATTAAACCTATTGGTGACGCATCGCAGCATGTGCTCGCTAGTTTTCTCCAAGTTTTCTTCAACCGGGTGGTCCGGGGTCTCCCATCAACGGCAACCGACGGCTGCCGCGAGTGCTCCTTGCTCCCACCCGGCTCCTCCCGGTGTTGCTGTTCCTCTTGCGTCCAGGCCAGAATCGCGAGGTCCCATCCCTGTTGGAATATGGAGTTATGGCAAACTCCAGGTATGTTCCCGGCGCAATATCTGTCGAATCAGTATCCTTACTTCTAAGGGACCCACAGCGCGGCGCGTCAAAGTCCAGTTAGTGGATGGGACGTATGGGCCCAGATTCGAAGCAAAAAATGCACTCAAAGCGGAGGATCCGCGCCTTGTGAGAGTAGAAGGTGTTGACTCCAAGGATAGTGAAGCCAGGCCAGGAACAATACAGTACGAAAACAAACTAGGGACCCGTCCAATCCGAGTCGGACTTGAAAGATGGGAGGAAGAACTTTGGGGCACGCTGTCGGCGGGTGCTCCCGTGGCGTGGTTCTGGGCTCTGGGATAGTGAGATTGTGGAAATGAGCCCCATCGGACGAGCGGAAGATGCAACGACGGGGAACTTGCTGTAATCCGGTAGTGTACAGAACAGCAAGTACACTGCTTCTATAATACAAGGTCCAATATAACATATTTGGTGAAAGTAGGTATAAGTCCCAATCGGTCGGTAAGTGCCAAGTAAGTGCCAAGTAATAAGTTACGGATTGGAGTCGAATTCCTCCTTCCCTCGAAAAGAAACGAATAAGGATTTCTACGGGGTGAGTTTGAGTTGGAATTATTGGCCTAAAGTAAACAAGTAAACAACGGCGGAGACCTTGAAGTTGAACCGTGGGTATGTAAATCTGATTGAAATTGAAGCCGAGTAATTGCAAGATCCCGGGCAAGAGGCAGGCGGGATCAAAGTTTCTGACATCAACCTCCAAAAGTTTTGACATGCTGTGCAGGGGAGGGAGGGAGGGAGGGTCCGGATCACGGGCCGCCTCCCGAAACACCGCTGGGCGTCTGTTGTATGGGTTCAGCACCATTTTTACTCATTTATGGTTATCCCATGCCCGTAGTTATGCTAATGAATATATCTAGTCATTTTCCAGAATTTTTGAAGCGGATTTACCTTGACTTGCATTTCGGACGAGTGAGGGATCAAATCCGAAAAAGCCGATCGCCGAGATCACCGTGGAGTCTGTCGTAAAGTAAATGATTGTTTTGAGGCCGATACCGAGGGAGGAATAATATTTTGACTTGGCAGGCCAATTCTATGTATGGGAAAATGGGAGGGTACACAAAATCTCAGAGGAATCCGGAGTCAAGGCGGGCGAGAAATAGAAGTTTTCAATTTTAAGCGTCAAAAGGCATTGATGTGGCTGTGAAGGGGACCTGTCAAGGAGGTCTGTGTTTGATCGGCAATTCCCGCCTGCCTCTTGATCCCGGGAGGTAATAATCCATTCAAAGAAATACTAACTTTTCCTTCAATCCGAGTCCGGTTCTCCTATTTCCCATGCGAATTTGTTCGTTCCAACGTACTACTACTTAACCGTCACCTTAACCTAACTGACGCGTCCCAGACGCGTTGGGTTCAACCGGTGGTCGGGGTCCCCCATCAACGGCAACGGCTGCCGCGCGAGCGTGGCTGTGCTCCTTGGACCCCTCTTACTCCTCCCGGTGTTCTGTTCCAAGGCTAGAATCGCTCGCGGGCCCCAACGCCCAGACCCTCGCACCCCGACAGCGCGTCCCAATTTTTTTTTTTTGCGCGCCCCAAGTCCTTCCATTTTTCATTCAAGTCAGATTTGGACGGCACCCTGCTTTTTGGTATTGTTCCTGGCCTGGCTTCACTATCCTTGGAGTCAACACCTTCTACTCTCACAAGGCGCGGATCCTCCGTTTTTGGGATAATGCGGTGCATTCTCGGCTTCGAATCTGGGCCATACGACCTGGACTTCGACGCGCCGCGCTGTGGGTCCCTCTCCGATAAACTCGTCTCAATTCGGAATTCTCGTCGGATGACCTCTCAAAATCCTGCGACTCGACTCAATTCCTAGCAATCGCACCAACAACAGACTCGCATTCTAATCTTGTCTCTGGTAGGATAACCTCAAAACTCTCATCAAATCCCTTCGTTGTCCCAGCATCACTTCCCTTCACGTCGCGCGTCTCTATACACTCTATTCAATTCGTGTCTCCAAGTCGAGACGAGCTTTCAAAAATTCTCATCAAATCCCTTCGATGTCCCAGGCTCACTTCCTTCGCGTTGCGCGTCGGCGTCGCACCAACATTTCTTATCTTGACTGTCGCTCGCGTCCGCATACAATCGCGCTCTCGACATCGCTTCGCCGTCGTCCAACCTTTGTTCCTTCCAACTTATACGCCATCGTTGTACATGCTAGTAGAAATAAATGTCGCTTTGACTGATGCGTCGCACGACTTCTCAGCATCACCTTCGCTCACGTTGCACGTCCTCGGATAACCAACCTTCCCTGCCATCGCCATCTTCGCTGCCATCCGCCGCCCGTCTTCCTTCGGGTTCATATGTCTATGCCCATCTTCCATGCTCGGCGCGTCCCGCGTCGTACTTCTCCGCGCTCTTCATTTTTTTCTTTGGTCCCAGGATAACTTCCACTTCCACTCTGTTGCGCGTCGTCTAAGCTCTGCTTTGTTCCTTCCACCCTGTACAGTTCTCAGGATCACCTTTCCTCATGCTACCCCTCCTCGAAAAGCTTCCCCGCCATCTCACGTCGCGCCTCCTCGGATAAGCTACAACTGCGTCTGTGTCGTGTCAGCCTCGGCAACTCCCCTCTTCCTTCGGGCGGGGTTCTTCAAATTTCAAATCTTGCTAACGTTCCTCGGGCTTCATCTGTCTATCCTATCCTATCTTCGTAACGTTCCCCGGCTTCATACGCCCATGCCTATCAAGCTGTCTCCGGTCGCGACGTTCCGAGACGCGATATCTCCCGAGTCCGTCCAAAAACACACCGCGATGCTTACCTTGCCTTACACACCATCTCCGCGTATCTGATACCCAGCGCCACCGGCCTTCGGGACGAAGACCCCACGGCGACCACCTTACCACTGATAGACATGGACACAGGCACTGCTTTATCTTTAGTCTGGTTTCCATTCATTCCAAGTTTCCCGTGTGTCAACAACATCGCATCGCCTTCGTCCCGGCCCTCCGACTCCTTTCCACATCCGGAATACGCCACATCTATTCTGAAGATAGACGCGCCTCGCCGTCGATTAACTAGGTCCAACTCCGCCAATCTCAATATGGAATACACCACCACACCACATCTAATCTATTCCGAGATAGACGCGCCTCGGCGTGCATCCACAGAGTCTCGGCGCTCGGGCCTCGGTCGTTGTATGAACCTGTCAATCTTTAAAAAATTGAACTGAATTGAATTGAATTGTTGGTCTATGCAGTGTCGGCGACGATCCCTCGCACTCAATGCAATGAAAATCCGTTGGTCTCGTGGCGGTAATGGGTACCGTCCCGAGTTCCGATATCGGTTTATTTTTCATCCAACTCCCAGGAACTCCCACTCGGGGTCGGCGTCGGCGTCGACGACGAACCAAAAAAATGATACATCGCATGCAGGCTCAGGCTAAACCGTCCATTCGATGTTCTCTCTTCTCGCGATCCCTCGCTACATACATACTTACTTTACAACTTACATTCCGATGGATGCGAAATCGAACAAATGCTTCCCATCGCCGCCGGCGCGCATGCATATGGACCCGCAGATATCGGCTCCTCTCTTCTGTCGTTGTTGCCGCTTCTTTTCTTTTCAGAATTCAGTCGGGTACGGGTATGGTCTCGGCGCACGTTCGATTCGACACCATCGATTTGTGTTCAAACTTCAATTTAGCCATCGAGGTCCATAATGCACACATGAATGAGCTCTCTTCTCCTTTTTTGCACGACCATGCTTTTCTTTTTCCGCTCTCTTGCAATCCGACGCACTGGGGCGCGATAGCCCTCGCGTGCGAAAAACCCCATATGCGATCAAAGTCGATCGATTGGTCTGTTTTCCAAACGGGGAACTAACTGCTTCTGACAGGAGGGTCATGTGGACCTCTCGGGCTTACCTTTTTTGGAGTCTTGGCAGGCTTGGCTCGTTTTTTGCGTTGATAGGGGTCAGGTTCATTTCTGAACCCCTCATCCTAGGAACATGGCTGGTTAGGGGTTGTGGGGATACATAGGAGGTGCGGGGAAATTTGAATTCACGAACAAAGCTATATTTATGCCCGTGGACGGAGAACCACAGTAACTCAACGGTGAGTAGTGAAAACTCATTGCTCATCGCGCAACTTGAGCTTGGGAGAATCGAAGAATTCCTTGAAATTGCCTCCAGGATCCATTCCCAGGTTACGTAGTAGTCATCACTGGCCAACGCGAAGTTCAACTTGGGCGGGTAAATTTATTGTCCAATATGTTTAGTTTAGTCCAAGTAAGCTCAGCTCATCCGGAAGTCTCCTAACAATAAATGAATCGCAGGTGCAAGGAAAGGGAGTAATGGGTACATCACAGCAACCGGAAGCCCTTGAACTTGTCATTATAATTTCCTTCACCCTAGTTCTCTCTTCTGGGTGTGAGGTACACAAGAGTATGTATCATCACAAGCTAAACTAGGTCACACATCTTCCCGATACCAGCCCGCGATACAGTATAACATCACCTTCCCGAACACGGCATCAAAGCTTTCCCACGGTTGAATTTCATTCCATGTCTCCTTGGCTCGTCCCCAGAATTCGAGAACCAGCCTGCACACGGCAAAAACACATCTGTACGAGTCCAACCCGGCACTGAGCGCATTTTCTCCTAGATTCCACCTCGTTGCCTGCTACTCTACATGTACTGGTCCCGTTGCTTGTGAGTGTGATGGTATTTAGTAGAGTGGAAAGCAAATGTCCCAAAGGCGATGCATGCACTATGAAAGTGCACTCAGACCAGCGGCTGGATCGCGGATCAAGACGATCCTAACCTCCCAAAACATTTCAGGGAGGAAAAAAGAGACGCTGAGTTAGAAGATTTGTGTCATCGAAAAAGATTCCTTTGAAAAAGTAAAACATCCTCGCTTGATATTATTGTGGACTGTAGGGGAACTCTACATAGAGTGGTTGAGAAACGAGAATAGAAAAACAGGTTTGGCAGGGGAATGCTGACCGCCGACGGATCACGAATCGTGATTTGATCCCAAACTTGAACCTCATTACCCCAATTTCGACCTTATGGCTCTTTTCTTGAACCAGAGAATGGGAGCAGTAACTCAGTGGTAGAGTGCACGATTGCAAATTTGACTGACGATATCGTGATGTCCCGTGTTCGAACCACGGTTGCTCCTCCTTTTTCGCTCTGGAGACCTTTTTGTTTTCCAAACAATGAAATCATTCCGCCAGTGACGCAGTGATAACCGCTTATTTCCCCACGGTACCAGCACTGCCCCCCGAAATCCGCTGTAACCATTTCAACACACATCTCAACCTGATGCGCCGACGGACGAATTGGTGAATCATCGATTTCTACTATGATTTTCACTGTAAGAAGAGATAGTTCTTTGCGGCGCTCAAAGAGATCGGGGAAGTATTGAATTTCACCCTGGCAAAGCAAGGAGCCAGGGAGTCCACCGGCCACAGCATGCATTTCCTTTTGAGTCCATCCAAGCCCGCGTGCAATTTTACCAACTGACGAAATTTAATTCGCAGATATAATTTGGCGAAAAAGATGGTATTGAGGAATAGATACAGCAGTACAAATTGCGAGGTATGAGCAAAATTTTGTAGCATCTGTCTACGAGAGACTAGATACAGCAGTGTGTACGGCCAACCAAGGAAACAACACGAGGAGGAGGAGGGGGAAATTGATGCTTGGGTGGGGAGGGTTGTAAAAGGCCGTCATAAAGGGAGGCTGTTGGGGGCTCGACAACCTCTTGCATTGTGCGGAAGTTGCCAGGGCCGGTGCTGAAAGGATTCAATCTTGCCAACAAGCTTGTGTTTTGTGATGAACGGTCTTGGGGGCGTGAAGAGGCGGGGACAGTATTCTGATCAAGGGTGGGCCGTGGATTAAGACGGAAATTTTCATTTCTCCTCCTCCATGGTGGAATTCCAACCCTTTTTCATCCAAAGATGTTATAAGAACACTACACCTTAACATTCATTGACACAACAGGGTTCTACAAGCAGTAGAGTAGACTTGTTTTAAGTTACCATGTATTCAATCAAATATTCCCACAGTTGAATTCCCTTGACACAGTATTGGCAAGAATTTGGGGCCAGCAGTCTGTTCAGTGAACATTATACGACACGGCCCATGGGGATGAACAGCAGGTGGCAAGCCATCATGATATCAAGTAATTACACTGTGTGCCCTGCACCCAAGCACCTCCGAATTTCGATGTGGACCATAACAACATAAACCAAGCTCCACAATGTGGGCACTGTAAATCCAACCAATTGAATGGCGCTGAGGGAGACCGTGGTCCCCACTTTTGGGACAATGACCTCAAGTCCGACAGCAGCCAAGAAGCAGAGGAAACTGAAAAGTGACCTAGACACAACATTGACACAATGGAAAGGAAAGCTGTACGCATTTACTCACCAACTCATCCAAGTAAGGGGGAGAGATAACATTATGGATGGGCTCCAAAACGTATGCCGTGGTTGTATATTCTGTGGAGGCTTATTCACAAGATGAGCTGAAGATAATTTCTTATTGAACGTACACATAAATAGTTTGTGAATTGTTCTTCGTGTTCTCCGATGTGAAAAGCTAGGAAGCTGGCATACACAAACCCAAAGAAGGAGAATATCCCACTGAGTATAAGAAAGCTTTGGGAAAGAGGATAAGCTGGCACGCCGCTCAGGGCTAAGAGAGCCGCTGCAGTCCTATGTCGGAGATGAGTAAAGTGATATATACAAGTTGAAAGGCAAATTACGCTGATATGGCAGCATTGGCACTCCAGACCCAACTCTTGAGGGCATCCAGCCGAGCTCCCAATCGTTCACGATCCCATATATTTTCAGTGTCACGGATCCACGGAGGATTAATGAGGAAGATGTATACAACACCAAAATGATGAAGTGTTGTCTGTCCCAGGTTGGCTACCCATGCAGATGCTCCAGACAGGTAAGAGATTTGTTGAGATTGCTGGTTTGGGGGATAAGTGTGCCCCTCTGGCGTTGGAGAAACATGATTGATGGGTTCCTCCGATGGAAGTGGTGTTGGCAATCTACGACGTCGCACCACTGAATTTTGAGCAGACAACTTGAAAAATGAGGTGGCGCTGGGATTAGAGTCGACTTGCAGGGGTATAGGCATGAAAGGAACACTCTCGTTCAACATGATCTCCTCTGCCTCCCGTGAAATCACAGGTGTGGTTGAAACCTGAATGCTGTTCTGGACTGGCTCCGTGACAACGGAGGTGGCGGGTATATCCTCTATAAATTGGACTCCACAGTTCTGGCTGATGCATGATTAACTCGAGGACAACAAATGAATACAAAATTGACTTGCCAAAACCCATTACCATCATCAGTTTGTTGTTCGCAGCACGAATCACCCCGAATGACACACAGGACAACATGGGTTTGAGCATGATACCCCCCAGATAAGATCCATTCCTCCCATTGTTCTCCGAATAATAGTCGATTCCCGTCGTCTTCGAGACGAACTACGAATTGGCTGTCTTTCAAATAAGCCAACCTCTTGATGTCTACTCCAATGAGACAATAACAAAATGCCTGCCGTAGGTTAGTTTTGAAGCCTAGGTGATGTAAAGGAGCGTCTTGGTACCTGCCATGTGCGACAATATTCCATTGGAAGAGATACCGCAACATATTGGTTGTGGTCAAGCTTCAGAGCCAGGTTTACTTGGCCTAACTTTGAGGGATGGGCAGTCTGAGTGTAGATCACAGTGTACATCTGGACACCACTGGATACTCCAAACATATATGGATGGCTCGGTACCAGGGCGGAAAATGATTCCCTGGAGGAACTTTGTGCAATGTTTAGCCGCCATTCCTAACAGATCTTAGCGCAGATTATGGAATATAATATCTCAATACACACCTTCTCCGCACTGTCACCTCCTTCATATCTGACTACTACCACTGGCTGAGATTTATGAATTATGGCAGAGTATACCCTCCTGCTGCTGTGTGGGTGTCGCGACGATTCCTCGGGAATTTCACGTCCCAGCTCAATATCTGCGTGTGGGATCACACGAATCAGCGGGATCACTCGGATTGAATCTGTCCACTATCAGTGCATGGTGCGGAAGAAGTTACAAAGTGGGAGAGTTACGGTGAGGTAGAGCTGCAATCACGACGTCCTTTGTGATTATATTGGACGGTCTCAGCTGGATGTCGCCGGACACATTTGTGAACTCTCCGCCAGTGATTATAAAATCCTTTGAATTGGCAAAGCTGTCAAGGCTAAATGAGCATTGCACGCTCGCTGTACGGGCAAAGGGACATGCAAGGAAGTTTGGTTTGAGGTTCTTCCAGGACGAGTGGACTCGTGTTTACCCATGGTAGTTGGTGGGAGGACGAAAGAGATAATGATCGTGCAGGGAGGCGGTACACTTACAAGGTGTCAGAAGTTTGATCTCAACAGCAATTAGAGTGCACCGAGAGACGCAATCAAATGTTTCCCAAGGCAACCTTCTGCCAGCCCTTCATCTGCAAAAGCTCACCGCCAAGCCACCTACACATGTCTTATGGTCTTGCATTTGAGCAGAGTTCACAGTGTTCTACGGGTATTAAGATTAAACTGGCAGGGCTGTGTTCACATCGCTTTCCAAATTTAGTTCCTGTATCTGCTTCCATCATTGGCACATGGCTACAGACGGTATCACCTATCATCTACAGCAATCCCTCCCTCTTCAAATCGTAAAAGTAATAGTGTCTTCATGCCGCCAAGTTCAACTTGAGACTCAATTTCATCGCAGAGATTCCATCATAATCAAGTGTGAATTTCAGATAGTGCAACATCATGTCAATGGGCATCACACACAAACCAAGGAACAACATCTCACAGGTTGCATAAATGAGAGAAGCAAATCCATCACTTGTCTGTGCAATCAAATATTTTGATGAACCTTCCCACGGTTGGATTACCCAGTCGCGCGCGCAGCATTTTCATTACAGTGGACTATGTCTCCTTAGGAGTCTACATAATCACGGTACATGTGGTCGAAGCCATGGGGTATATAACCAAATCGATCATTGGGAAGAGGTCCTGAGGAAGCAAGCGGAGGAATGAATGGAGTCCAATATAAACTACCCCATCCGGATCCGGTTGCAGTACCTCGTTCACCGTCGTGTTGGGAGCGCTGAGCCTCCTGCTTATTTTTAGTGCATCTGTAATCATTTGAGATGCCTCAGGACCATCCAACCATCCTCTGTTTTCTGCTGAATGTTGAAGCAGCGGAAGAGTCACGGTGACTAAGTATATGTCACCTTCCAGACCTTGGTTGCCATTTGCAGTCAACTGAAAGAAGTGATGTTGTTCCACACCTCCCTTGTTGAAGTTGCTTAAATCCACAGAAATGTAAGGACATGCAGAGGTCTGAAGAATATTTGTTCTTATCTTTACGGCACCTCGTTCTGGCTCGGTCATAACTCCGGAAAGCCGACGCCGAGCCCATCCGAACCCGCCTTGTTCGAACGTTCATCTGCTGTGTTACTCCCGTCATTGCCACGTTCTGGACTCGGACTGAACGGCGTTCATTTCGCCTATTTCGCGATCCGCCATCCCGTTTCCGACATCTCAACAAGAAGCTACGAGTCGACGACTTATCTCGACCCGATTCCGTCATTCAATTCGACACGATGAGTTGCGCGACGGTCGACCAGTTCCAGTGCTTCGTGGACGCGTCTTCCAGTCGGCAGCTCGGGAATTTAATTTCGCTTGGGCTCGAGATGTCTCACGAGCGTGTTGTCGCCAATTGCCATTCAAGTTCTCTGACCCAGAGATAAGGCCTTTCGAGTGTTTGGAGACCAGGTCCGCTGGGCGGCGTCTACTTAACCCCGGAAACTCGCACCCCATTCAACCACGTCGGCATACACGACGCTAAGTCCACGCCCTCTCTGGGAACGTGCCCGTTCGAATGAACCTGGAGCTGGCCGCAAGGTCAGCTCCACGTAGGTACGCCATTTTCCCGATTCGCGCGACTCATACCGTTGTCAGTCTCCCTGGAGAAAGGAAGCGAACGTACGGCGTCTTACAGCAACGGCTCTTCGGCGCGATCACCATGAGCGTCGGCCGCGGTGTGCGTTAGACAAGTACATAAAGATCGGTGTTGATATCCCTGCAGATAGGCGGAACGCGGAGGCGGACGAACGTGGGCCTTGCGAAGATATGTCAAGGGCCGTTGATCGATTCTTACAGGTCTTACAGGTATTGCCGCAAGGAACTAAAATCGAACGTCAATTTCAATGCTTTCCTTGACCATCACTGCGTCCGCCATCCGAGAAGACATGACATACTAGTAGCTTGAGAAGGGTTGTACTCTTCCCTGCCCCAAAGAACACTTCACCGTGCCTCCACTCAGAATTCAAAATTAAACCCTCCCTCATCCCAAAACGCGATCACCAAGGGTGGTGCCTGGTCGATACATAAAGATAAGCTCTTCAGCCCAGCCGTCGTATCATACATAGCATCATGCTCATCATTGGAGCTTTCATGGCTCGCTTCGAAATTCCGAAGGCGGTTACGAACTTACTAATTTTGGGTTGTGTAACCAATTTCTAGGCTGAGGTTCGATTCGAGGTTCGCCTCCTAGCGAGACTTCTCGGCGTTGCTGGATTGCTCGATTTGGCTTAAACTGCGGCAAGGAAACGGAGTGCGTCCGACAGGGAACCTCACGCCTAAAAGAAACTGCGTATGACGAACAATATGCGCCCCAAACAGCGAAAAGAAAATTATCTCCCAGTATCCAGATGGAACACGGCGACGTCGACCATCACAGGATACATAAAGATACAGCTATCAGGATAGCTCGTGGGTTCCGCTGCCGTTGTGTTTCGTTGCGCTGGCAAATGTATGGGCTATGCACCTCGGCGATGCGTGCACTTCCCTGGGTTCGCAAAAATTCACTCATTTCGCGTCACCGCAGACCCTGATCACCGCCGGCGGTGTTTCCCAATCGACGTCTGAATGTACGTCGCTTGCCCTCCCGCAAGCCATATCATTACAATCATTATCAGGCCATACGTTCGCAGAACGACCATGTTATCGCTGGATCCCGATCCCCAGCCGAAGTCGAGATTTTTTTGATCGTTGACACCGCTTCGCGAGGTACTCTTGATCGGTTGTTCATTCAATCCTGGGCGTCGGTGAACACAGCTTGCTCAGTTTGGACGAAGTTGAACTTACAGATTGGCTATCATTGTTCAACTTCGACCATCAGTTTCTGGACGACACAACCGCTTCAACCACGTCGGCGTCCTCTCGGCTTACGAAAAACTGTTTCCTCGCGCACTCGCGCTTCATGGTGCAACTCTCGCCGATTCAAACCTAAATCAATATACTAGCTCGGTATCCCTCGTTTCTTTTCATTCATTCAGGGTATTTCATTGAATCTAGAGCTCCGTCTATCTTTATCGTGCTTCAATCTTCTGAACCTCTCATTTGTTTCAAATTATCAGTAAGCTCTGCCTTTCCCCGCGCGCCTCGGTTCCAGTCCGGCGCATATATAGAGTAGCGATGCCCACACCGCGCGGTGTACTAAGGTTTTCCCTCCCCCATATCTGGCGGGCTCCAGTTACCCAGTCCGGTGGCCGCACAGTGGCATCTTGCTCCTTCGCTGTTCCGAACGTTCCCGGAAAAGCTTACCCAATGGACATGCACATGGGCCAGAACATCAACTGGGCAATAATGTCCAAAGTGATTTATTCCTGAGGCAACCGCCTTACGCAGCCTCAATTCGCGTGGTCTATGGAGAATAGCTGGTCGCGGACTAGTATGTATCAAGAGACAGATTCTGCGTGCGGCAATTCAGGGCAACGCTCCTTAGTAGTCCTTACTGCCGTCGTAATACCGCGTTCCTCGGCGAAATCTGCTTCTTTCATGGCGTTCAAATGCTCCCGTCTCTGCAATCGATGTTAATCCAACGGAATTCGCCCGTCTTCGCTGGTTTAAACATTCGGCTTGGGGCGGCACATGCACCTGCAGGTATCAGATAACGGCGAGAAGCACGATTAGATTGCGATAACCGCGAAGCTGCTGGAGATATGCCCGATTTGAAAGAAAGAGCCCACGGTTGCGTTAAATTTAAATCTCTCCCTCAGGACGAGACAAAACCAATAAATGCGAATGCAAGCGACGGCGTTGAGATTTTGGTCTCTGCGACCAACTGAGTCGAATTTCACTGTCCCAAGTGAGGAATAAAATTTGCAGCCAATAAATTGTCGCGCACCGTCGACGGTTCAACTGTAACACGAGGTTCTCTTCTGCGGTGACACCGGACGGCATACAGAGATAGCCTTTGTCCTCTTACTCGATTCAAAAGATCTGTCCCACAACAACGAGAATAAAGGGTGGGATGGGTCCCAGCGCTTTCAACCAACCGACTTGGAGTTCCCCTCTTCTCCACACCGCGAGCAAAAGATGGCTCATCAACCAGGAGTCCTCGACTTCCACGACAACATGATCATCGCGCACGGTGAGCAGTCTTTCACCTGACAATAAGCATATGCCGATGAGGTTCCCTAGCTGTTTTGGTGTCGGTGGCCACCATGATCACAGCCCCGAGCGCCATATTGATTGGCCGGTACTTGCGTTCCCGCCGTTGGTGGTTCAAGGCGCACCTCGTCCTCCAGTCGACGACCGCCGTCTTCGTTATCGTTGGATCCGCACTCAGCCTCGTTGCTGTGTCCAGGAACGGCAACGGCAACCAGCTTACCGGGCCCTTGAAGGACCCCCACCATGACCTCGGCCTCTCCATCCTTGTCCTCTTCCTCGTACAATTCGTGCTCGGTGTGGCCGCACATTACACACACTCTGACGGCCCCGGTACCGATGGCCCTTTCCCCACCCTCACTACCCCGAAAAGTCCACTCCGCCACCTGCACGTCGTATTCGGAATCGTCATGACAGCGCTCATGTATGCTGGGGTGAAAACGGGAATGGATGAATGGAACGCAGTTTCCGATGAGGCGACGCTGGTCCCCAATGGCGTCGTCGTCACCTATTGGGTTTTCTTCGGAATTGCGGTCGCTGCGTACGTTTCTGGATGGATCTTGGAACCCATTCGTGCGAGCCGCCGACAGCCCTCCATCGCTTCGGCAAGCGACGAAAAGGTCGAGATGTGAATGTTCGCGCAGAAGTTCAGTTTAACGGGTTTCGGGTCGCGGTCTTGGGTTGTCAACGAGTTTCAATTTTTAGTTAGCGTGTCTAGAATGAAATGGAATTGGTTTCAAACTCATCAGTAAGATTCCCACGGTTCGAAGTGAACAGGCACGGATCTACCAAGTATCTGCCGGCCGGTCAAGGGCAAGAGCGGCTTTGGCTCGTGGACCAGCTTGAGAATCCCGTGAACGCCTCAACCAATAAATTTGCTTCGCTAGCTAACAGAATGAGTGGGATAAAGTATGTACTCAGCATCTACCAAAGTTGAACCACGTATCCGTTATGTGCCGCCGACATGCCGAAAGCGGGGATCACTCCAATACACAACCACGGTTCGGAAAAGAGAGAGGTCGGCCGCTTTAGTCAGACGGTCAGAAAAGACATCGTACTTTGGCCTTACGCTCTAGTACAAGCAATAAACCCGCTCCGGTTCGTAATCACCATTACCTTCCCTTTGCGGCTACTGATGGTCGTGACTGCGCTACCTGAGGTCGTCAGCAACGAGGAAGAAAAGAGAGCACATGCAGTAAGAGGACTAACTCAATGAAGATGGGGATGTTGAGTAGTATAGACTTCGCGGCAAGAAAACATTACATCGAACGGAAGTACTTCTCCAGCCGCTCCTCCCGTGTCATCTTACCCATGGCAGTTAAGGAAGGGATGGGGGGCGTTTTAGGCAACCAGCTATAGCTCGTTTCTGATAGGCCGGTGTCGCTGCTGCCGCCACTGTCGTTGTCCATATTTGCGGCACTACCACCGCCCCGTCCTCCGCGACCGCTGCCCCCACCACCGCCACCCCGTCCGCCACCTCCAGCGCCTGCGCCGGTTGCACGGGGATGCGGGGGAAGGAAAGCGTCAAAAGCCCTGATGAGGGCGTATGATTCCGAGGACAGAAGAACATCTTGTCTCTCGAAGGACTGATGCTCGAGGCGCAGGTTCGTGATGGGGACCAGCATCGGCCTGCAAAGTAAGACAGTGGATCGGCCGTCGTACCACTCGCACGGCTGGAAGACCAACAATGGCCGGAAGGTCGCGCTTGGGGTCGGACAAGGGGGCACCGGAAAGAAATAGTTGGCTGCCCGGCTATTGAGTTCGGCCAACACCGAAACGGCGGGATTATCGAAGCTCAGAACAGGGTAAAGTTGCAGACCGTCGGGCGTCAATTTGCCGGCGACGAATGTGTGTAGGGGCGGGTGATGTGAAGAGCTTGGCGTGTTGGGCGTGCCGGTGGTGGTGGTGGTGGTGGTAGTCGTTATGGAATGGCCTATGTACGTGTTCACGAACTGACCAACACCGGGTACGCGCGCGCGTACGAGCGCTCGAGTGTGAGGGGTCCCAAGGACAGGCTTCCATTGGCGTTGGGCCATGGTTATTGACAAGAAAATTGATTATTTGTCGTTATTGTTTGCTCCTCCTGAATCACCGGAATGTGCAAATGCCCTCAGGCTGCCTCCGAGTTGGCACATACTTACCCGTCCATTTGACCGGTATACCATGGCCATGGATTCTAAACTTGCAGACCCTAGATTCTGACCATACGCACGTTGGACTGCGAAGAAGTATAGTCTACAAAGAAGAAAGAAATACACACGACCATTCGGATTCATTCGCCTTAACACATCGCTCGCGCTGATCACCAACCTCGTGGGTCGAGAGCCATTGAAAATCTCCACGCACGCAAACGCGCGCGCATCACCCAAACATGCTGTCGTTGTCCCAGGCACTCAGCGAGTACATCTCCTCCTCCGTATTGGCCGCCCACGACCCGCCGTCCTGGCTCTTCACCGCCTGCGTAGAGGTGAGTATGATACGGAGATACCGAATAGACAGGGGACAAATAAATCGCACCTTGTTAATAAACTCCTTGCTGCGCGCCGTCTCGAGCTCCAGCGCCTCGAGCACGTCGCTCTGGCGCTGTGCGTCGTACAGCACCGTGTCGACCTCCTCCTTCGTGAACTGCGGCGGCGGGTCGGAGAACGTGACCGTGCCCGAGGCGGAGATTTGCGCTGAGATGTCGCCCGTCTCGATCTGGGTGGGGAGCGGTCAGTGACGGCGAAGGGGAAGGAGGGAATGGAGGGAACACACCATGCTCAAGATCAGCGCGCGCACCTCGTCTTCGCTCGAGATGCCTACAACGCGCGCGATGTCGCCCAGCCCGAGCGTGACGTACGTCGCTGTGAGCTTCTTGAGCGTCCACCGCGGCGCGCGGTCGATGACCTGCAACACCAGACCCAGGTTCCTATCCTATTATTCCAATCATCCGTCATCGTCACGCACGAAGAGAAAAGACGGCATGACCCACGGAGGAAAACGCCTGCTTCTCCTTGTCGAGCAGCATATGCAGCCGCTCGGTGTTCTGCGGGTACGCGTTGATGAGGTCCGTGTAGACCGAGTTCTTGAGGAGGCGCGAGAGGGAGCCGTGCGCGTACTTGGGGAGCGGCGACACCGCGCCGCGCGAGATGAGCTGCACCAGCCGCAGCTTCTTGAGCGCCTCGAACTGCAGCGCGGCGGGGACCGCGCCGGGCGCGGTGACGCAGATCTCAAAGTACTCCTCGGCCTCGGCCCAGCGCTTGAGCACGGCGAGGGCCATGCCGCCGAGGTAGTGGTAGATGAGGTTGTCGTTGTAGGTGAGGTCGGAGAGCGCGGTGGAGATGTTGGCGATTGGGTGCCGCAGGACGGGGAGCGCGGCGGTAGGTTGGTTGGCCATTAGGCACGTCTGTGAGAGATATGAGTAAAGTGCCAAGCTGCGCCTCTCGCTGACCGACCTGGAGGAATATTGGGTGGATGGTGGTGAGATAAGACCGGTCTGGTGGATAGCGGGCGAGGAGATTTTGTAAAGGGTCAACAGCCCACGAAATCTATGTCACGGTTAGAGGTGGAGCGCGCCGAATAGACGGTCAAGGGTCGCGTACATTGTTATGCTGACTAGCAAGTCGCATAATTCCTTTCGCGAGCATAGTCACTGCGGAAGGATGTTAGGCAGGAAACCCTCATGATACTGTCGGTCGCTCACCTCGTTCCGGAGCCAGCCGCGCCTGCTCAGGCAAGAAATTGTGACAGAAATTCGTAACAAGATTCGGCGGCACGGGGGCATTCGTGGTATTTAGCCGGGCGGACCTGGACAATCGTTAGTCGGTTTCACACCCACCGACATCGTTAGCCAACTCACATGATATACAAAACACCCAATGTGTTTTGCCGCATGTCGAGTATAGTCAAAGGATCTTGGTTGCTTGCCAAAGGGCTCGACAGAATGGTCTCCCGTGATTCTTTGGGCAGGCCATTTTTGAGAGTGTGATTCAAGCTTGCAAGGTTGGTCGTCGTGGTGATGTCGTTCAGAATGCGGTCGAGGGAGAGCGAGTCGGGCGCCATGGCTGTGTACGAGTATCAGCGCCATTCGTACTTTCTGCTTGGACCCGTCGAATTCCAAGGAATTCGATCCGATGCGTGGCTTTTGCAGACTAGACTCAAACGATTCGGTTTGATTGCGCCCCGATTTCGCCTTCCAGTCCAGTCCAACCACCAAGCGAAGTTATAGGCGCCCGTGCGCTGACTCACCAAGTGGAATTCAGTACTAGCGATGAGTGAGTCTCGCTGGATTTCTGTCAATGCAAGCCCGTGGCACAAGGCAAGAGCAGAAACCAGGCAGCCACAAATCAAGACGGTAAATGGAGAGGCGTGTTGTTTGGGTTTGTTGGCCATTCGCGTCGGTTTGGACTTGTTGTTTCTGGGGGCGTTTCGTTCGTTCGACCACATCCAAATCGCATCTCCTGGGCCATGCATACTCAGTCGGCGGACTGCTGACACGTAGTCGCCGAATTTCTATCACGGCTCTTCCATGGTGAGCCCAAGGCGAATCCGGCGCTCACAGAGTTACGGATCCGAATTCCTATTGCATTCCTAGCTTCTCTTATTGGCAATTATTACCCTAGTCTCGTTAACCAGACTTATCTAGGGCAGTCGTTCGCTCTGCTCACGGGCAGAAATCCAATCGGGGATGTCGAGATGTCGCCGAGGCAGAATTTGATGAGAATTTGATTGGGGAGCACTGCCCTAGAACGTCTGGTGCAGTTTGGTCGGCAAGGGTGCGATCATGTCACGCTTCCATCCTCTCCTCCAAAAACTTCGTCGTTCTCGTCCCCCCTTGCTCACATAGTTGTGAAACTTGGTAGAGGCCCTCTCAAGACTTTTCAAAGGGGTTTCTTCTCTTCAGAACAATATTAATATTTTAAACAGCGTCGTATGGTGTTGTCCAATATGGGTCTAATTTCTGGACATTTAGACCCACTTATGACGCTGGGTGGTTATTTCAAGCATAAATAATACACAGTGTATCGCGCAACACCCCTGAGGGGCAATTCCAAGTCCATAACCGTGCTGGTTGACTGTTTTAATTCATTGTTCACTGAACAAGAGCTGTCTACACGAGGTGAAACGCGCCGTTGGTCTTCAGAAAAATATATACGGGACACTCCAATGTTAAGACCATTTGGGTGCTACATTTACGCGTCCTCGCACCTTCAAATATCCGCAGAACATACTTCTCTAGGGTTTTCCACGGAAAACCGCGCATTTCAACCTTGGGCAGGGTAGAAATGCTGATTCTCCCGTGAAATCGATTCTGCATCGAATCTTAACCTCCTATAATATTTCTCAATTTTTAGGACACTCCAGCCATCGGTGAACCCATGCTCTCGCGCAAAACCACAGTGCGTGACGTGTGTGACGATTGTCACTGAGCGCATGTTTTCCAATCAAACTGCACCAGATGTTCGGGTGGTGATCTGGCTGCTGTTTTCTTTGATCTTTCTGCCTCGCTGCCATCTCACCATCCGAACATCTGGAGCCGAGATTATTATTACCCATATTCGCTGGTAAACTAGACCATCTTCTTGCTCTGCCCAATTTGCTAAATCTGAGATTCTGGCCGCCGAGCTTGCGAAATAATCTCGACCCCCTTCAGGTCGAGTTCACGACTCGATGCGCATGTTGCGCGCATAAACCCTCATGTTGAAATCTGGGAAAGCTGTATACAAGCTGTTGCGAGCTCACAGCTAACAGCAGTCAAGATTACCTTTTTGGAAGAACAATGGCGGAATACTCAACAGCTTTAGGACTGATCATACAGCCTGAATAAAGTATAAAGGTAGAGTAGTTACAGACTTGTACTCTACCAGATTGCAACGAAGTTCCCCAGTTGCAATCGTCCAGGGCTTACTTCAACACCTCAACACCTCTTGGATCACATCGTACTATTGCAGATTCACTAACAGCGAACGCTGAGTCCAGTAGATTGTCGATGTGACGGCCTCTCCTGTCGGCTGTGGATGGCTACGGACAAAACCTTTGGCCCAGAAGAAGATTTATGACTCCGACCGATGACTCGTCGAATTCTCGGGGTTACTTCGATCCAAATGCGTGCAACCTGCTGAGGGTGGAGCTTACCAGGAATATGTTTGTTCTATGGTAAGTGACCTTCCCACGGTTCATTCTTTGACAACTAACCACTGGTCTTAACCGCTAACAATGCGAAGGCCAAATTCCTCTGGTTGCTTGTCCATCATACACTCCTGGAATTGGCAGCCAACCCCGCGACATAACTTCGATTTGCAGTTTACTTTCCAGTCGAAAGCGTGTTGAATCCAGAGGAACATAATTGAGAAGCCCACTTGGGTCGCGCTAGGTTCGGGCCCGGGCTTGAGCTTGAATATCCAGAACACCACTTGACCGCGGCAAGTAGTGTTTAATTATTTTCTTTTCATAGTTTTTGGAGGTCCATATTGACCAGGAGTATGACGCCGTGACGGAGGCGACTAATTCCTGATCATGAGGGCGAAGTATATTGAGTGTTTTTTGTGTCGAATTTCTTCCCAAAGTCTTGTGTCGCGTTCCAAATGAACTTGAGAATGATCAATATTATCGGCCCGGTCTTGGCGATCCCGGGCCGAGTCCATCGGATCTTGAAGGCCTTCTCTTGAACCGCAACCTTGCTCCAGGGTCGAGGAGTTGAGTAAGACTAGTGCATGCTCCTGCGTACTTTGTCAAACCGAGCTGTCCTGCAAGCGCACCGCACAATGGCTACTTCAGCGTCTATCCATCCCTTTGACCCAAAGGCACCTTCCAAAACTGCCAGCGAACTCTGGGCAGCAAAAGAACCAAAAGTTGGCACTACGCGTGTATTTTTCTCGGATAAAATCACCGCTCTCTCTTCCCTGGGTCCGGACTTTGCAAAAAAGACCGCAAATGCCAAACGGGAACTAGTCCGGAAGTCCGTAGGCAGTGCGGTCAAGGAAATCAGCCGTGTCGCCGATGAAGTTACGGAGGTCGTAATCGACGCCTCTCCGGACCCACATGCCGCAGGTAGGCGCCAATTTTTTGGTGTGGTGATTGTGAGAATGACCATTTTCAGCTGTTGCCGCGCATTTGGCGCTATACACCTTCTCGCTCAAGACAAAGCCGCCCTCGCCCTTCAATCCAAATCTCCAGGAACCCATACCCGAGAAGGTTGCCCTCAAGGCGTTGAACGCGTCCCCAGAATGGGACCAGGGTGTGATGTATGCGAAAGCACAGAATCTCGCTCGCACGGTCAGCATGCCTTATAGTCCGTTGCAGGCCAGACCTGACCACTCTCGCAACCACTAGTTGATGGAGTTGCCGGGGAATTTGATGACCCCAACTATTTTCTGTGAGCGTGTGCAGAAAGAGTTTGCTGGCCTCGAGAATGTACAAACCTTTGTCCGCGATGAAGGTAAGCTCGACGTCTTCTCCCAAAGGTCTCGCTCATCGTCCCGCGCTAGCATGGGCGGAGAAGAAGGGAATGGTACGCCTCATGAAGACGCTTCGTATTCGTGTAGTACACATATCCTCTATCAGCGAACCTTTTTGTCCGTTACCCATGGATCCGCAGAGCCAGCAAAGTTTCTTGAAATGTAGGCCTCTCTCGCTCGACCATTCTTCCGGCATTCACGATCCCCGTAGCCACTACAAAGGTGCCTCCTCACCCGATGCCAAGCCCCTCGTTCTCGTAGGCAAAGGCATTACTTTTGATAGCGGAGGAATCAGCTTGAAACCCGGAGCCGTCAGTGGCTCGCTCCTTTGCGACTTTTCTCCCTCTAACGGCCTTGCAGGACATGAAGCTCATGCGAGGAGATATGGGTGGCGCTGCTGCTGTCGTCTCGGCCGCCCTGGCTATCGCGCAGCTCAAGATTCCGTGCGTTTGTTTGTCCACAAAGCCGCCCTCAATATCACCTATTGCCATCTCAGGATTAATGTCATCGTTCTTACCCCCCTCGCGGAGAACATGCCCAGCGGCACTGCGACTAAGCCCGGCGACATGTCGGTCGTTTTTTCGTCGCTTCGAGCGCCGTTAACTTGACGCCAGAATTTATGCGATGAACGGCAAGACAGTAGAGGTGGACAACACTGACGCAGAGGGGCGTCTCGTTCTTGCAGGCAGGTTTTTCTTTTCCAAGTCATTCAGCGCCATTCAATATCACCTCAGACGCCATCTACTACGGGTCGACCGAATTCAATGCCCACACCTTAATCGACGTCGCCACCCTTACCAGGTACATCCATGCTTCAAATACGCATGCATACTAAACTCACGGAACAGCGCCATGGATATCGCGCTCGGAGAAGTATTCACCGGCGTCTTTTCCGTGCGTGTCCTCTCTCCCCCCTCCGCCGGTGCTTCACGTCTGACGCACCCAGAACTCCGACGCTCTTTGGGAGCGCCTGCACGCTGCGGGCGAGGCAGAATACGACCGGTTCTGGCGTATGCCCCTCGACGAGGACTACGGACCCCAGATATACTCCTCCAATGCGGACCTCCAGAACGTCAGTCCTGCCTCGCCTCCCACCGTTTTCTTCTCCATGATGGCTGATGCGCGGACGTAGACGGGCGGCAAGCCCGGTGGGAGCTGCACCGCGGCGCTATTCTTGAAGGCGTTTGTGAATGGAGTGGAGCCGACGGACGACGGCGAACCGACACTCGCGTGGGCGCACGTCGACATCGCAGGGACCATGGAGGTACACGCGCTCTCTATTGTTGTCATTGCTTTGCGGCTGGCTAACGAAGGCGTGCAGGCGACACGTCCGACGCCGTATCTCGGCCGCGGTATGACGGGTAGCTCTGTGCGGTGAGTCCGCCTTTTAATAGTTATTGTACCACGCCATATTGATGTGATTTCCAGCGGGTTAATTGAGTATGCGAAGCGCCTCGCAAAGGAGTGACTAAAATAGGCCGCCGCCACTGTCTTATTCCTATGGTGGGTTATGGCAGATCGTTTGTTCGATGGTCTTCGCCGGCTCCGTTATCTTTGCTGTACAATACCGATGTTTCGTGATAAACCATCGACTTCTTGCGAGTTCTCTAGAGATAACGGGCTGGTTATTTTCGCGAGGAGCCTTAGCTGTGGTACGCTAAATTAGATCCAAGTATGATTATTGAGAGCATTGGGATACATCTAAACAAAAAGAACCTCTAGGAAGCCGGGGACACCTCGTCCGCAATACCAATAGCCATGTTCGCGTCGGCCACCGCGACATCGTGGGACGGCCTATCGTTTCGACCATCCTCCGGAGGCAGCGGCATCGCTATCAACACTGTTATTTGGAGGTGGTGATCGGAGTTGGTGGCGGAGAAGAACTGCGACTCTTCAAGAAGCGTTCCAGAATCAATCGAGGGGTCCCTGCCCGCGGCCGACAGCGGATGGCGTTTGTTATTAAGAGACGAGTGGCTTGCTCTGTATTCTTGTCGTCTCCGCCCCCGAAATGGAGTTTGCACTGCTAATGGCTGACGCAAATAAATTGCATGGCTCAGACGAGCAGGAATCGGAGCACACCTGAATGGCACGCCATGTAGACGTGCTGACCGACGCTGCGAGCTGCACGTCGTGGTGCGACGGCTTGTTTCGCGACTGGGAAGGCGGTGGGTGGGGCCGACGCGTATTCCGTGTTTCGCGCCTCTTGATTGCGACGCAGGCAAATGCGGCCAGGAGAAAGACGGCAAGACCAGAACCTCTGAGGAGTCAGTTTAGCGGCAGGGTAATGTTAAGAAGATGCAAGACCAACAGGAGCACGCTTCCTGCGTCGCTGAGGGGTGTTGAAGGGGAGGAAATTTTCGTTTGCGTGGTAGGCATAGAGGTAGAGCAATGCCAGTTGGGCACCTTTAAGTAGAGTAGCGTCCGATCTCGACATAGAAGGCGCAGTTATGGTCTTCTTGATTCTCGATGAGGCATGATGGTATTGACCAGTCGAAGCCGGGAGAGACGGGCTGTTAGTGAGGAATTCCACTCTAAACACGAAGCCCGCAGACAGTTTCCTGCAAGTTGGGACAACCGAGCCGAGTACGAGGAAATGGCGAAAGAGAAACGCAAGCCAAGGGCCCCAGGACGGCTTGAACCACTGATTATCGTAAGAAGCGAGCAAGCTGCGAACTAAGATCATCCAAAAGATCCTGGATAGACAACAAAGATCCTCGATAAGCCAAATTTTAGGCCCACTTGGAATGTCCAAAATCCCCTCGAAGTACAGAGGCTAGAGCTAGTCCAGAATAATCAAGAGCAGGTAAATCGGGCCATTGGGGTGTGGGTGGAGGCGAGAATCTGTCAGCGATAAACGATGTGTGTGTGGACCTGATAGCACAAGAACTCGTAGTCCCGAACCGGTGCCTTGGACCGTATACTTGAGTCAAACTTGAGCGCTAGGTGAAAACGGGCGAAGCTGAGACTCGCCGGGATCATTGGTGTCACTCACGTGGAGTCACAGTGACTCACGCGGGCACGTGCGCGCGATTGGCGACGCGTTTCCTCGGGAGTAGCTTAATTTGAGCGCGCCACGACCCGAAAATGGGATTAAAAGTATTGCTGGGAATTTAAAACGCAAACTGTGAGAAGCGCCAGACTGATCCCAACATTTTGTGCGTGTTGAAAGTGGGAAACTACAAAGTCAGGTAAATTATTCGCGATGTGAGCAGAGTCAGGGTGAAAAGGAGAACCAAGGGAGGGGCATAACTTTAAAGTCTTGTCCCGCGGTTTGCTGATATTGAACCCGCCACGACTCGGAAGTGACCAAATGCCCTTTGAGTCAAATAAAAGGCTGGTCCCTAACTTGTCCCCGACGGTACAGCGAGGCAGTTATGAGAAGCGGGAGCTTCGATTCATGCTGGGAGCACATATTACAAGCTTGGTGGCCCCCTCTTCTCAAATATAGCCATGCTTTACAATCTGGTTGCAAACCGCAGCGCATATGATCGGATTGAGTGTGATGTGTCTGTCTATCTAAGCTTCTAGCGGTCTACTTGCATGTGCATGACATATTCGACCGCCGAGAAGTGAGCGCCGAGCAATCAGCCCATACAAATAGTGAACCGGTGTACAGTTGAGACGGCGTCGCGTAGAAAAAAGAACGGACTTGGTTGCTGCTTTGAGTATATCCCAACCATACACCGGTAGTAATGTAGAGCGTTGCGTGCCTAATTCACCGACCGATAAGCCGCTAAACAAACACAACGGAGGATTAGTTGCGCCTTCCTCATTAACTCAAATAAATTGACGGACGAAAGAATAAGATCCGCAAGACCAAACTTAACTCAAGTTCACGCAGAGACAGAGAGTTGACATCATGGATGTATTGTGGTGATGTCCAAAGAAAAAATGCCGATAAGAAAGTGAGATATGCGAGTGGTAGTAGATACAGATGTGGGTTGTAGCTAGAGAAACAGTGTGCAGAGCAATGAGATAAAGTACGAGTAATTTTGGTCAACGAAAGCGACCGGGGGTTGGCGATTATAGGAGGAGGGGGGGGGGGCAGATGATTTACAGGGCTGTCTTCGCCTCCTGGGGCGCGACGTCGCGGCTTTAACATATCGAGTGTCGAGTCTGTGACAAGGGCGCAGTCAGTATAGGGTTCAGGCACAGCAGGGAAGGATGTACGCACATGTCGGACGTTGGCGCAAGGGTAAAAGGTGGATAACAGCGTGTGGAGGGTGTATCCGTAACTTATAGGTTATGGCTGGGGACAGACGCAGAGGAGGATTGGCGATCAGTCGTTGAAGTCGGGGCAGGTGATACCGTGGCTGCGGAGGAGGTTGCTGAGCATGAGCGCCCGCGTTTTCCAGATCTCCTTCTCCTGCGTTAACCGGTCCACGGCCTCCTCCAGCTGTTGCTGGTGCATTAATTTGCGCTTGCGGCTGCGACGCGCGGCGAGCGTATTTTGCCGCCGCTTGTACTCGATCTTCTCCTGGTCGGTGGCGTTGGCAGCTAATGGCTCCTCGGTGAGCTCATCCTCCTCCTCGTCTGAGGGCTGCGATGATGGCCGCCGGTTGAAGAAGGCAGGGATCTCCTTCCTCGAGGTGAGAGAAGGGGTGGAGTATGTTCGGGGCTGCGTGGGCGCGTCGGAAATGGGGATCATGCCCTCCGGATACCGTTTCCGGATCGCCACCGAGGGGTGTAGCGAGGGGTGGGGGGTCCGCTGCGGTCCCACCATCGACAGGGACTGATGAGGGGGCGAGCTGGGTGAGCTGCCGCCAGAGTAGTGGCCCGACTGGGCGTAGAACCCATTCACGTTCTGCATCGAATAGTCGAGTTGGGGGTAGGAGGAGTACATGTTCGACATTTGGGCGTTTAAGTCTCGATCGTGTTTCGGGTGGGAGTCACTGGTGAAGGTTTCTAGAAGGAGGGCCCGAGACGTGGAATGAGATGCGATGACTGCAATGGATGTCCAATGAGTCGGCCTGTGCTTTATAGGTACACGATGGCGGTGGCCAGGTGGCGATGCATAGCCCGATCCCGCCGCAGGCTGTGCAGCCTGAAAGAAATTACCGACGGTGATCTATCTCACGTCACTGCATACATTTCCCCATGCAACTTCCTTCTTCAGCGCTCTGCAGCGGTGCTAGCAACCGTGTACACGGTGCGCTGGCAAACCGTCGCCTCAAAGAATTAAACGCAAGATCAAAAACGGGATTATTGACGAAAAGAAAAAGTCACAGCTCGCCTATACCCGTTCAAATTCCCTCCAGCGCAATTTCGTCGTCGATTTTAGCTTGCAGTCGTCTCAGAGGATCAACCTGCCTCGAGTATGTTCCGTCAGGCTATCAACAATCCCATCAATTTCTCACGGTAATCATTAACTGAAGGCAGGGCAATGCAGTGTTTTCAGGGATATTGTGAGATCGACCGGGGCCTTCGAATCCGCCGATCCCGAATTCTGGAACATCCGTGTCAAAAGGCAAAATCTAGCATAACGATTGATGCATTTATCTCGTCTTCGGCGATCCCAAAAGCTGATTTACCGGCTGAGATTCGTAAGTTGAACAACGAGTCTGATATTCGCGTCAGCTCTCGGAGATCTAGCGCGTCTCTTTTGAGTACTCACCAGGGAAATGGCTTTGCTCTCGTTAAAATCGCATGAGCGGCGCCCTTCCTGGGTTCGTGCGCAAAATATGTTTGTCAAATGCAGGAAAAACGTGCATTATTGATCCTCTGAGGAGATGACCTTTCGTGCAAAGCTATTATCGAACCACACGAGAAGGAAACGAATAGAATGCTGGTGAAGTGAAAATAAAATAGCCACTTGACCGAGAATACCGATGACATTCACGTACTCGGAGCATTGATCCGGAATACTTTGTAGTCTTGGATCGACGCCGGAGGCGTTGTAAACATTTCATTTTGTGCTGGAGACGTTACATTATGCATCCGGGGGAATCTGAACTCCGTTGAAAATATGGTCGGAGTGGAGAGTCGATCATCAAGCACAGCAATTTCGAGGGGGGGATGAAAAACGCTATGCGCGGGTTCTGAATGTGTTCATCATGTCAACACCACGCGCGGCTGGAGTTGAGGTTGTTGCCCTTGATAGGCCACTAACCAAGTCCGCGGATGGTATACTGATGGCGAGCAGCTTTCATGTTCTTGAAAGTGGGCAACAGCCGCTGGAGGATGTCATTATTCATGCAGTCGTTGATCCACATGCGTACTTCGGTAGAATTCTTCCACCGGGTGGACGACATTCAGGAGATAGCTCCTCGCAATCGTCTAAAGCCGAGTCCGAAGTAAATTCGGAGGTTGGTAATCGAAACAGTCGGAACGTACCCTCAGCCTTGCATAACGCAGGATTGACATCAAGAGAGCGGGATTTTAACCATCAAACCATGATGTTCGAGAGCTACGGAGAGTCGGTTCAATAAAACAATGCTTCCTATCATGAACCTCGGAGCTGTGATGCGCGCGTCGGACGGAGAGCGGAGCACAAGAAAATGGAGGCATATTATTTGCCGTTTCCTCCGAGATCGATGATTCAACTCCCGCAAGAAAATCCTCCGAATCCGAATTGGGATTCGGGAGGAGTTGATTTCCTTATTCGGCCTTGTCATAGTTCGAAGCTCGTTCGGACAGTCCTAATGAATGCATCGCCCTACGGTGGATTGACAGACGTGATAAGCGACGGAACACGACATGTGCGAATAGACGGAACCGGAGAATGGCATGTCCGAATGCGCCATCAACGCACAGCCCACGCCCCACAAAGATGCGGCGGGCGTCGGTGGGTTGAGCACATGGAGGCGACTCGCGATCTGCTCATCAGTTCTGCAGTGCGCGAACGACGTGGTCAATCCACAGAGTAGATGAAGGCCGTCAGTAGCATATGCATATGCCTAAAGACATGGTACTTTGATTCGTTCAGTGCATTCAAGTCTTCGATAAATAATGCTTGCGCACCGTTTGTAAGTACATAGAGGAGCTCGCCCGGTTTTTCTGGAGAGCGCTGACTGGACCGCGGTGAAACAAGACGCCCGATGAATACTCGATGAATTCAGAATTTCAATATAACTCCACGGCGCACCCCGAGTAATTAGGAAGACGCGGACGTCAGCGGTCAGCGGCGGCATCTGAGAAATCGGGATGAAGGTGGGAGGCAGGACGTCCCTATGTGCGGATCAGGCTGTACGCTGATGTTGTCCACAACCGCGACGTCGCCGCATGTAACTTAAAGCTGTGTCTGCGGAGGGATTTTCGTCCCGACTCATTGCGTCATAATGGGATCTCCATCTCGGACGACAGGATCTGGTTCCTCGTCCTTGTGGCTCTGCTCGATGTTCGGAATCCCGGCTTCTTAAGAGGCATTGCAATCTGGGGTATGCCAGTGGCAATACCGCAAACTTGAAGAATAGCAACCCAGAATAGATCCCCCGAGAATTCCGTGATTGACGCGTCTAAATTGGCAGAATCCCGTTTGAGTAGCAGGCCAGCGAATTCCTTCCGGCTGCTGGTCGGGTTATGAGGAGAAGGGAATACGAGAATTCCCGCTATCTTTAGTAGTGGGTTTTGTAGTGAGGGTTTGGACAACCTTTCAAGCGGATTTTTTGTAATCACGTGGTTCTTTGATGATGTCTGATGATGTCTGATTTCGCCGCTTTTTTTGGCTTCAGCGGCTGGTTACGGCACAATTGGCCATCAAATAATTGCTTTCCCCGTCAAATAAGTGCTTGCCGTCCTTGATCCGGGTCCGCAGTTTCATTAATCAAAGCGATATCTCGGACTTTGATTGTACTCTTGGCAACTCTCCTATGTACAGCTCCAAAAGGTCGCCGCAGGCTTTGCTTTCCTTTCCCTCTCCCGCAATGTTTATCTACGTCGACGGCGTCCTAGCGTGCTCTGTTGGCTTTTCGGCGTTCTAGCATCCTCTGTTGGGTTCTTGGCAGTCCCTCAATCCACTGTATCTCGTACCTTTCTCTCTCGACTTCCCCCCCGCCATTCCTCTTATTTTGGAATCACCTCCGTCGCCGGTCCCTATGCTTCCCTATCCACGGTCTTACAATGCGAAATCTCTCCCCTTGATTCCACCGACTTCGTCCTTGGCTTGGACTGGGTCCCCATGATCCGCGAGCACCTCCTTCGTAACAATTATCGGCTGGACGAAGTTTTGACCCCTGGGCCTTTTTCACCCAAGGTATTTGCCCTTCCCCTACACTTTATCCCACTTCTGAGTCGCTTTTTCAGCCGTAATTTCTACTGCCGGTCCTTGTGAGTTGTTACTTTTTCGCTCTTATCCTTTTTTTTGCTCATTACGAATAGCCGCTGGGATTCAACCTTTGTCTGTTCTTCTCCCACCTCACGTCCCAACTCTAGTGCCACCATTTAGCCCCCCGTCGTATTCTTCTGGTATTCTCTCCAAATTCTCCCCTGCGGCGCGACCGAGCCGACCACAGGTCGGGCGAGGTCGCATGGCCCAAAATTCCTCGGACCTCGACCCATTGCACCCTCCAACAGGACTCAGTTCTACTCTGCGGCTGAACTAAAGACGTCAGAAGGTGCCTATCATCCAATACATATCCCGCAATTTGTCAGAGGCCTTTTAACCACTCACTTTGGCCCGTAGAGGTTTCAACCATGGTTGAAAAAGAAAACTGATGGGATGCACGTGAGCAGTTACGGTTCGAAAGTGTGTTTTCAACCTTAGCGGAAGGAACCATGGAATTTTTAGCAGTTAAAAAGCCTTCAGATGTTGTCAGGAAGACATTCCTTAATAATTTAGGCCAAATCTCTTCCGGAAAGGCGCGACACGAATGCCCTGCGTATGTGTCGGTGGTCAAGAGTAAACATTGCTTGTCGTGTTGCTAAATTTAAGATAGCGGGCTCTGCCGCGGCACGCGGGCCTACAACGATTATACGAAAAGGGACAAAGAAGGGTGGGAACAACGATGGCCATCAGAATATCAACGTTGGCATCAAATCGGCTAGACTCGGCTTGATCTTGGTGTACGCCATTAGGTCAAGGACTCAAGGTCGAGAGGAAGAAGGAGAAATCAGCCTCAGAGCCCCTCCCATTATTGAACGGGCCTCCGTGGTACAGGGAGCTCGGGATATGCCGCGTGCGGAGCCCTTCGGATTGGCATCTTCTCTAATACAATCTAGGTTAAGGGTGACCGTGGTGGGTCTCATAGCCTTTTCATAAAGGCCTGCGAGCCAGACCATCCGTTACGGACTCACACCGGGCTCAAGGCAGACCTGTGAAGAGGCCATATGAGCACGGCCGTAATATGGTATACCTTAATTCGGGGGAAGATACGGTAACGATGCGGCACCTCTCAAATTCTCTGAGTTCTAATGGCATTCTGCTTCGGCCCTGAAGGTGTATGCCTTCCTTATTTACAACTGAATGAATTTCTGTACGTATTTTGAACCGTGGGAATTTGGCCGCTGAATGCCAACTTGACGACGGCTTTTGATATTGTTTCACGGCCTGCCTCGTTATGAATCCAGAATAGGATCCATATGCAGCTAGCCTCGCTGCGAGACCAACCTGAAATTTGGAACAAATATCATGGCGAGGAGCCAGGATCTTGAACACTGCATAATTTGCTCCTCACTCTCAACCGCGACAAATAGCGTCGTTTCACGCGCCGAAAGGACGTTTTCGTAAACCTTGCTAAATCCCAAGCCCGCCAGGTAACCGCTAGAAATCGCCTCGTAGACGGTATCCCGGACTAGAAGATGGAGCAATGTTGTGAGTTGGCGCCCAAGGTTCCCATCGTCCCGTGAATTCAGCTCCGCGGGTCATGAAGTTGCCCGCTCTGTCGTGCGATTAACTTATGCGCGTCGCTCACACAGATGGAGGCCGGACAGCCGAAAAGAAGGATCGAGAGGTTACGAGGTATGTATATACCCTTCGCCCCGGCCAAGCGGCCCAAGCCCCAAGGTTGCGGCAGCTAGATTCAATATTTAAGTTAGTTCCCCGTCCGTTGGAACAGAACCACTGCATGAGTGGCTTGCGTATTCGCGAATCGTACACGAGTCTGAGCTCGCGTGTTGTGGATAGTCGTGGTGTTTGCATTGAGGAGGGAGAATTCGTATTTGAGTATATTTCGAGTCCACCCTCAATTATATTGTTACGTCGATCGGCCGTCGGTACCTACGGCATCCCGGAAACGCACGTTTTCGGTGCAGAGAAAGGGGTCGCTTGGTTGAATTGTTGTGGTCTGCTCCACACTTTCGCGATGGAGGTTTCCAAGGAGGACTTGATCACATTCTTGGCATCGGCATGGACGGAGAGTCAAAACACAAATACCTCGAGCAGTTCGGGCCCGTTTCGGTTCTAGTTTTGAAGGAATTGGAGCGGGGCTACGAGGCTCCTAGCAAAACAGCTCGGACGACACGAAACCGATTGGCGACCGCTTTGTTAATCACCTTACGGCTTCGACTGATGCGAGACAGCGTGTCTTCACGACTTGCTCCAACGAGAAAACTGTTCCGAATTCCGAATGGATGAGTCCAAAGCAACAGAGCAATTCAACATCCCAATACTCACCCCGTGACCAGACCAAAAGACGTATAAAAACCAGAAAGAACGCCATCCATTCTCAGGCTCAGCCACACACACCTTTTTTCAACACTTTCTTCAACCACCCCTCCCTCCCTTCTTAAAAATGCGTTTCACTGCCCTCATCATTGCCCTCTTCGCGACCGCCGTCGCCTCGTCGAGCATCCAGGCACGCTGCTACCCCGACACCTGTGTATGTGCCTCCCATTTCTAGCCGTTGCCCAGAAAGTTGAACTTGATTTCAGGTCTGCAACGAGGACGGCTGCTCCAGCGGCCCCGCCTGCTGCGCCGTACGTATCCGCCCCACGATATCGTAATATTGGAGAATTTTTACTGACCTCGAAATACAGAACGGCAGCTGCCCTTGCTAAAGGATTCAAAGTGGAAGGATAAACAATGTATTGAATGAGAGGATAGAATGGTTCCAAGTCGCTTGTAGTGCATAATTTTAATGCGATGAATGGCGAATTGTCCTCACTTACTTCGACCCTTGAGTTTCTTCAAGCTTGTGAATAGAGTAGTTATGCCGACTCTTGCCGGTGAGCAAAGATGATGCGGCGTTTCGACAAACAGATCAAGCGCACTTTCGAGTCGGCATCCACCGTTCCAGAACCCCTCAAACTTGTTGGTAGTGTTCGCGACTTGTCGGTAGCCAATACCCGCAGTATAACTGGGAGTGTACATACCGCAATTTACAATGGCGCCACACTCTATGTCGTGGCCGGGCGGCCACTCGGTTTCCATCGATCCTCCATTCGCATTGACAAGCTGAGTACTTCAGCGTTGTTTATTAGTGGAAGTCTTCAAGCTCTGCTTACACTCTGCGAGTACATCTGTTTCGCGATAATTGTTCGGCAGTCCCAGCCGAGGAACTGTGAACTCGCCTCTGAAAGTGATGGTTTTCCCGCTCTCTTCCTCCTCACTTGCTAAACAGATGAGAGATGTTTAGAGTACCAAAATCAAGACCAAGACGAACGAGACGTAAGTTTAGGGAGCACAAAGAGACGTTCTCCCGATGATTGCGCGATACTCGATTTACGATTTTGGAATCCAGACCAATCGCGGAGGGCCGTGACAAAGCCCAGACCAGAGACAGAGAATCTTCGCTCCTCCTCATACGAACATATGGGCAGGATATGGGCCAAAGATGCAATGTTTCTATTGAAAAGAACGACAAGGGCGAGTCGGTATCGATGAAGGTCCCGACGACGCGAACAACGATATAACGGCGCGTCTTGATTTTGGCTCCCGCGCATTTGGCTGCGGTCTGAGAAATGACTGAGATGAAGTGATAATTGGGAGGGAGGATAGACGTACACAATTGAGAGTTCTTAAGATTACTTCTCCCATTCTGGGTAAAGCTCTTCTTCTAATGTTATCCCTACAGCCAGTATCACAACCAAAGATGACACCAAGGCGGAAGGAAACGTACCGAGCTCCTCGCGCAGGCCCTTCAGCTCCTCTACATACTCCTGATACTGCTTCTTGTTCTCCACCTTGACCTTGACACCATTGAAGACGCGCACAGCGGTCGCAAAGTCGTTCACCCTTCTCGACGCGCGCACAGCGGCCTCTACGACACTGGGGGCAGGGACAAGATCGTGGGCGAAGCAGTTGTTGAGGCCGCGCTGGACCTCGAAGATGTCCTCCGCCTGATTGAAGAATTCCACGTAGCGGGCGGTGAACGACTCGAACGTCTCCGCTGCGTGCTCGCTGTAGTTGCGGGTGCGGAGGACGGGGGGCAGAACGGTGCGCGCGACGGTGGGGCGCGCTGAGGCGCGGAGGACGCTGGAGACAAGCTGCGAGCGCATGGATGGCGAGAGGGAAGAACCGGAAGCGATTTTACCCACGCACAGCCTCAGCACGTGCAACTGCCTGGGTTGGGTTAGGGTTACAAATTCAACCACCGGGTTCAACCAAGGTTCCAATAGTTTCTGAGCGGCCAATTAAATAAGCTCCCGATACCTGAGAGATTTGAAGGAATTTATTGGAGTTAATAGCATTGTGTTTTCATTTGGTTCATCGAACTCGATGTGGGTCACCAGGTGTGAGGGTGGAGACACGTTGACGAGCAACATAACTGGTCAAGACGTATGCATCTAAGCGTAAAGGGTAGTTCACATTATTATTGGGACTCTACTCTTATGAAACGTTCATCTATCCGAGATGTGGGCTGAATCCGCATCAAAAAAAAATTGAGGCGGTCAACCTCAAGAATCAACTGGGAGATGGAGTGTAGGCCATTCATCCCAACTGGAGAGCAAAGGTTAATTTCATACCTTTCGCCAACGAACAACGCACCTGGAACCATATATCTCGTTCGCCAGAGGGTCACTTGAGAGAGGAGCACCAAAGTCGAGCTCCGCGCTCTCTGGAAACGCATCGGAGCGAAAGATGGAATCAAAGTCAAACGACTCGTAGATGGGCAGCCGTCCGAGATCTTGCGTGTGCAGCGGCAGAAAAAGCAGCCGCTCGATCTCCTCTCCGACCTGCAACTGTTCGATATCCTGAGCCATGTCCGAAACACGTTTGGACCCAGCGATAAGACGAGGCTCGGTAACGAGGTCCGAGCTCGTTGATGGCGTGTCCTGCTCCGAGCTGCGCGTCCGCTTCAACGAGGATGCAGGTACTGTAGATGGTTCGTCGAAGTCTAGCATCCCGTCCAAAATGTCCCTGGATCTTGGTCAGTAGCCGTGAAAGAATATAAAAAATGCCCGTTTTACAAATAACGGCCCGCAATTTGCCAACTGAAAAGACCGCTTGTGAGAAAAGTATGCCAGGAACAAACCTCACAACCTACCGACGCTCATAAGCCCGCAGTACATCCATGCATTTGTTCACGCTTTGGTCTGTCGAGGGCCGCGACCGATGGAAGACGTTCATGAGCAAAATCACGGCGGAATCAAAGATGGCCGACTAGATGCGCGTGGGTGTTATTGGTCTCACGGACAAAACACTGGAACGCACGGTGGCCTGGGGGTTGTGCATCGGGCCTACGCCTCGCTTCGTCTGGATGTCCATGACATGTGCACATGAACGGGCTGCGTTCGCGCAGATGGCGAGTGAGGGGAACGATGTTCGGGGATGCTAGGAAGGTTCCGTTCAGTCTTTTACATGCCTATGAATTCACCCACAGTTGATAGCGAGGAATGAGTCCCTGGGGACGGAATGAATGGTCGATGCAGCGATATCTGAACTTTTCTGGTATGAAGTAAATGTTAGGCGTTGGAGAAATAGACGGATACCGTGCTGCAATCTATCATCAGATTATGCATTAGGATGAAAGTGCCCAGCGCACATAGTAAACCACATATAAGCAAGCCGATTGATTGAGTCTAATGAGGTCGGGCCGAGCAGGGTCCCAACGCACTGCAGATAGTTAGGACCAGACAAAGTAAATGAGGAAAACCAAGGTACACTCGTCGGGTATTGAGTCCACCCAGCGATTGAGCGCAGAGCTGAAGTAGGATTAAGATCAATCAAGTAGGGCTGAGGACGACGCACTCTAATTCAGCCACG
The DNA here is from genome assembly GCA_029378385.1 of Mycena metata. Lineage (NCBI taxonomy): Eukaryota > Fungi > Basidiomycota > Agaricomycetes > Agaricales > Mycenaceae > Mycena > Mycena metata. Next base: position 65,638 of record JARKIB010000187.1, read on the forward strand.
ACTTCTTGCCAACTTTGCTCCTTGCGCTTGACTGGGTACTTGAACACGAGAGTCAGATGATGCAAAATTTAGAATGAACACACACGATAGCATCTTGAATGCGACCCCAAATTTCCACCAAGTTGAGCATCAACGGAGAGTATAAGGTGACAATGGGGTCCTCCCCTTCGAGAGGAACCGGTAGGTCGAGGTCGAGACTACGGGAATCAATGCATCCGAGTAAAAACGGAGGAACAACCTACTCAGCTATCACGATAGATCTTGGTCTTCCGAGCAACAGACTCAGCGAAGTATCGGAAACCGCCAGGATGTAGAAGGCTCGCTTGTATAACTCTGCCTCGTTTGCATCTCCGTGGTTGGATCTGATACGCCGGTCCGCCCCGACATCGTATGCCATGCGTAAACCGATGCCCACAATCGCCCAGGTTTCCTCCGGTATGGAGGACGAAGCAAGGTACAGCATAATTAGCTACGGCAAAGCGTGTGTTCAGCGTCCACATGACAAAAATATCAAATACTGCTTACAACATTGACCTGCAACTGGAACAACGACGGTGACGTGAAGAATTGATTGGGCACTCGTGGGACCTGTTGAAACCATTTCCACCCCGCACTGTGTTCAGAGTCGGTGCCCTCGAGGAACACCCGTGGATCTTCAGAAAATTTCGCCCCGAGCGCGCACACCGCCAGCACGACGGCACCGAACTGATCATCGTGCAAGTGCAACCCTGACTGAATGGCTTTTCGAAATGAAATTTCGTGGAGGAGATAGATCGTTGGGTTGATTTCCGAGAAATAAAGGTCGATCAGGGTCGTCATCAACCAAGGCTCGGGAAACAACTGTGGAATGATTATTTCGGTGGCCACTTCCCACTAGGAAGAGTGGAATGTCAACAAATGAAACGAAAGGAAACCAGGATAACTGACGGATCGAGTGTTCCAAAATTCGGGTCTTTGGGTCTGGGGTTTCAGGTTGTTGTCGCCGGTCAGTCGTGTTTTGACATCCATTAAGACGCGGATGAAATTTAGGCTGCTAGATTTTCCATAGAACCGGTTGGACGAAATATCCCGTGTGATCTGTCGTAGTGGCTCCGCAAGAGTGTCGTCCACAAGCACTCCGTCGTCAGACTCGGTGTCTGTTTCGCCAACTGCTTCGGGCGCGTCTGGAGGAGAAGACGGGTTGACACTAATTGATTGAGCTGCGGTTGTGGTCGACAGTGCTTCTTCCAGTCTTTGGGCATAGCGCGCAACTGCGACTAAAACCTGGTAGACTTCTCCCGGATCGCCAGAGCTATATTCGGTGGAACCAGATAGGATAGATCTAACATGTTCTTGTGCCGTGAGAGCATTCTGCAAAATCAGTGACTGTGAATGGACGCTCCACATCGAAGGCACTGCTATGAATGACCTTTTTGAGGAGATTCACGCTAGTGGACGGTCAAGACGCCAATTTGAGGACGAAGCAAAAACAAACCTTGAACGCTGGCACAGAACGAGTTTAAGAATAGTTCCATATGAGAATAAGAGGAATACTACCTTGGTGTTTCCTGAATGTGTGCATTCGGACTGGAACGCGATGCAATTTGAACAACTATTTCCTGGAAACGCGCGTTCGTGAGTTGGACCGTCCCGCACAATGCTGCCTATCTACCTACCTGGCATTTCTGCACTGTCGCCTAAGAAGGGCGGGATATGGACAAGACAAAACAATTTAAATTCCTTGGGCTTACATCTTGCCTTCTGCCGCCGGCAAATATCGCAAGCTATCAAACGGTCGACCTCAGCAAAATCAAGAACGGGAATTGGAATGCTGTACCTCCACGAAGCCTCCTCTTCTTTGGTTGGGGTTTTTCGGCATCATCCAACGGCATGTTTCGTGTGGTAGAGCGTTCCTTCAAGAGGAGAAGAGCTTCACAGCAGCGCAGAGCAACAAGGACAAAAAGGACGAGAGCGTTGTAATCAAAGTTGGTCTTGTGGCGGTGCACTGCCGCATCGCGATCAAGTGATCGCAGCTTGGGCGCTGGCGGTTGAAGTTCTATTTAACCGAACTGCGGTGACTGGCGGCCTGTATAACGAAAACTCTGGAAGATTTATTCCGCGTACCCTAATACATCGCTGCCGCGGACGTCACGTTTCTGAGAGCACAGATACCTAACGCCTCCATCCTTTGATTGCACATTTAAAAAATCTTCATACAACATTGAACATACGCCCAAGGTCAAGCGCAAGGACTGGCTAAAAGTACAGGATAACGACAACTACCGCGCTTCTTGGTTGTTCTTCTTCCGCTTCTTCTTGCGAGATGATCCCTCCACTGGAGTCGTGCTGGGTTTCAGCGGCGCCTCAAGGTCGTCGCCCTCATCTTCGCGAGCGCGTTTCTTTTCACTGCCTCCCGAGCGGTTGTCCGACGGTTTCGGAGGAGGCGCAGGGCCCTGAGCCGGAGTACTATCGAGCGTCATAGGTGTCCCTTCTTTTCCACTGCCTCCCGAGCCGTTGTCGGATGGCTTTGAAGGAGATACAGCGCCCAGGCCTGCATTACTGTCGAGCGCCATAGATGTTCCTTCCGGGATGACAAGGACTGGGTCTGAAAAGACGGCGCGAAACGTTTGCCGCGTTTCTGAACGTAGTTGTTAATATGAGAACCGAATAGAGGGAATATAACGAACGAGCACGGAGGACGAGGGATTTGGGAATCTTCGTCGACGCGCTGTGCGAGACTTCCTGAGCGAGCCCCAGTAATGTGATGCTGTTTTCAAGTCAGGCTTGGTTGTAATAATGGCACGGCAGTATAGCTCACAGATTCGCGACATCTTTCGGGGCGCGAAGGTCAGCTGCAGCGACCACACCTCCGCTGACGACAAGGCCTTTGCCTTTGGTGACCCGCGTAACTTCCTTAGCGGTCGCCCACCAGTTGCGTTTCGCAGCTGCGCCGCTTTCGGCGGCGCCAGCCTCGATCAGCGCAACGTCGTGGTCTCCTCCAAGGGCGCCGACATAATTGATCTCAAAGACCGCGCCATTTTTGAGCGCGGTTCGCACCAAAGTGTGCTTCATTCGAAAATCCAGACGAAGGGTCAGGGGCAGTGAGATTATGTGGGCCGTCAGCGCGGAGGGCTGACTATGTGAAAGACACGCCAGTGAGAAAGTGGGTAGCGTTGTCGGTACCAGGGAAATTAAATCGTAGGGTTTAAAGATGGCAGCGTTCGCGGGAGTCTAGATAATCAACGAATATCAGCAAACCACCCGATCCTGGAACGCGGGCGCAAAAGAGAGACACTGACCAGACCGAATCCCTTCTCGCTATCCTGATCCAAAATGATGGTCAGGCGTTTTAGCAGTATGACTCCCGGACGCGACTTCAACTGCGCGACTAGACTCTCCAGAATATTCACGTGGGACTTGGGAACCACCGCGGTTTGAACTGTTTGGTTCAGCGCGAGTACCGTATAGCCCACTGTTCATCTTGGTGTTATTGATTACAGCGCGAAGTCGAAAATGAGCCTCACGGTGAACAAGGAGATCCAGCTTTGCCTCAATGGCTGCGATTTGAGCTGGAGAGTAGGAAACATCAACTGCTTGTTGTGGTTGTTTCCCCTTGTTCTTTTTCGACGAGTTTTGAGCGGAGGATTGCTGAGGATGGTGAACTGGCACATTGAGGTCGAAAAACATTGAGGGAGGTCATGCGTCACGCTACTGATCCGCGTCACAGCCACTGATCTGCCTTGAACCCAACCACCACAAATTCTGCTCGAGCTTGGACTGCTAAGGGTTTATGCTGCCTGTCCTTCACTTCCTGTCTATTTCCAGCGACGAAATATCGGACTTGTCCTGATTCCGAAGCTTGCAAGCCAAATTTGACTCCGTCGAAACTTACTATTGACTGGCTTCGCTGGCCCGTGAATTCTTCACCACATCCCGGCCACTCTGTCTCGATAACCATGCTTAAACTGCATTCATTTGACGACTGGGATCTCGAACGAATTTATTTCAATTCGTTACTCCCGTTGACCATCTTCCACACTCCCGCAGTATTTGTTGATTTCGAACATCGAGGACAGGTGCGCCAACCCTACGGTACTTGTCTACCGGTGGCAACGGCTAGGCGCAGCATTATTCTATTTCCAACTAAACAACGGATACCTTCTTTGAAGTTGCTCTGCCGACGTCCTCGCTACGGGAAATTAATTCAATGGGTGGTTTAAAACCACTTCCCACCTCTGCGAGTGAGTGCTGACGGACCAACCCTTTACGGCTGGATAGTCATGATCAATGGAACACAGATGTGGTCGGATACCAAGGTTTTAATATTGCGCAGGGTACTTCGAACATCGAGGACAGGTGCGCCGACCCTACGGTACTTGCCTACCGGTGGCAACGGCTCTTAGGCGCAGCATTGTTCTATTTCCAACTAAACAACGCACTAGTTGCTCTGCCGTCCTCGCTACTGGAAATTAATTCAATGACTGGTTTAAACCCACTTCCCACCTCTGCGAGTGAGTGCTGACGGACCTCCCCTTTACGGCTTGATAGTCATGATCAATGGAGGCTTATTAAACTCGGATGCCAAGGTAAATATCGCGCAGGGTACTTTCTTCCTTGTGCCGATCGTTTGTTGCAAACGGAAAATGGTTCATAATCTTGCATTGTCTCGATTTCGGAGCTCTCGTGCTCGTCAGAATTTACTCGCCGTTTTCTACCTTGCTCGCTCGGACTTTCGTGCCCGCAATTTACTCAGCGGCCATCACTGCATCAACAAATCTCCTGTCTTCGGCAAACCGACGCGTTTCACTCTCCATAAAACCACCGCAGTTACTTACCTACCCTCTGGTTCCCTGAATCCCTCAACACCACCGTATCTGCTGCACCAAAACCGTGTCTTGACCTTGCGCCCTACATCTGGATTGAAAGCTTTGCAAACTCTTAGTCACCCCCTTTGGACATGGGCGTATCTCCCAAGGACAAGGAAGAGAAAACGCGCAAGAAACCTGGCCGGGTGTACGTAGACAATTCTCTTGTGTCCCGGCTCGACTGACAAATATCCGTGCACACTGAAATTTCTCTTCCGTTGTCGGTTCTCGCCGCACTTGACCCGACTCTGATTGTGCTCCCTTACCTGATTGTGCTCCCTTCACCTCTGTCTGCGTCCAGACCAACCAGCTGTGCCGAGTGTCGGCGCTTGAAGTTGCGCTGCGACAAAAATGTGAGGCCTGCATCCCCGGTCTCGAATTCAAACGCTAAAATGCTGTTTTTCAAGGTTCCGTGCGGGAAATGTGTGGCGAGGTAATTTTCGTGCCGGCGAGAAGGAAATAACGACTAAGGCAGATTTACAGAGGTTGCGGAAGCATCTGCCCCGAGGGTGCGTGTTCCCAAGTATGCTTGAACTCATTCTGAACTTTCTCTAGGCCACCTAACTTCTGGTCTGTCGCGCATCAAGTTTGGCTGTTGACTTACTCATCCACTTCGATGTACCAGGAAAAGGAAATCGGTGAGTGCGAATAAACTAAATCCTAGCTGTCCTCTGATACAGCGGCAGTCTGGTCCTGGCCAATACGGAAGAGCTCCATGATCGTATCGAGTTTCTGTGCGCACGTATTCGGGAGCTTGAGGACGCCCTTCGCACCTTGCAGGAGACGGTGTCCGACCGACCGCACCCCCTGCTCCGAACAGACTTGCTCATCTCGAAGAATGTTTCTCCGAGAGGCGTCAACACCTCGATTCCTTCCCCCGCCAACGTAGACAGCCCCGAATCCAATAACTCCCGGTCCGAGGACGAGAGTTTCATCGATGCATTTGGTGTGTTACTTGCATCTTGTATGAATCCTCGCTGAGCGTGCTTGCCCAGGCACGCTGACGATCGGTCTCAACGGTGAATCGAGTTTCCTGGGCCAGACGGCGCGTTCCGAGGTGCGTCCTTGCAGTAATCATATACTTGTCCACTGACGATTTTGCGCAGTATCTGTTACGCGTAAATGCCCAGCTGCTCGTCCCACACGTAGACTGATTTCCCCTGCAGACCATGACCAAGAACCTGTCAGTTCCCACAGTCATTCCCCAGCGCCTCTCCCCCCGGATACTGGAGCTATCTTCCGCGGACCCGGAGGCGTTTGACGAGGACATCGAGCGAGAGATAATCGAGCATTTGCCGGTGCTGTCCGAGGCGATGCGGCTCTGCAACACGTACCTCGAGCACGCGGTGTACCTGTGAGCCCCTATCCTAACTTGTTCATGGCGTGCGTTTTATACCTCACAGAATAGCGATCCTCCAGCGCTCGGAGCTCATCGACGAAGTCATGGATTCCGTCTATCGTGCTGGATCAATCGAGACTACTCACAACCACCACTGCCTGTCGCTTCTCTTCGCCGTGTTCGCAATTGCAACGATTCTCGACCCAACGAAGCACCCACACTCTATCGAAGCTCAAGAGTACTACTTTTTGTCTCGTGCGGCATTAACCTTGACCCCGCCTGAGCGTGTAACGACGTGCAGGGCCATCCAGGCGCATGTGCGGTTTTTTCTTTTCCTGTCCAGTAGATATCGCTCACGAAGGTGATTACCAGATCCACATGGCGCAATACGTGGACCTGAGCGATTGGGGTGGCTCGTCCCCACATGCTCAGTGGCTGCACATCGGGACGGCGGTTCGTCTTGCACATGGGGTATGTCGTGTCTCCTTCCGGGTATGTGCCGCTGACCCATCCTCCCCCAGATTGGTTTGCGTATGTCAAATGTATTTTCACCACGAGGAATCGCGCCTAATGTCAACGGATCGTAGACCTCGACAGTGCCCGGTGGAAGCTCAGTCCAGAGACGAGCGAACGCCGCAATCGGCTATTGTGGCAACTATTCTCGCAAGATACATGGCTGGTAGGTCTCAGTGTTCCTATTTACCTCCTAGTCCTCAGCTGTCTCCAGAGCTTCTCCCTCGGGCGACCACCGAGCATGTCCACCAACTATATCGACTGCTCATACCCTAAAGAAGAGCCGGGGAGTGATCCCAAGGAAATCAGTCGTGCGAATCCCCCCTTCACATGAATGCGCTATTTGTTGACTTGCAGTAGACTTCCTCTGGACATGCAAGTACAGCGTGCTGATGCATTCTGTCATGTCCACCGCGTTCGGGTGCAAGATTCCCGCGTACAACACTGTGCTCGACCTCGACCGCAAGGTCCGCGACTTTTACATCCCTGTGGACCTGCGGCCCGTCTGTGCGTCCGAACCCGGACTCTCGCCCTATGTCCTTATGCAGCGCCTCCAGACGCTCATGATCAAAGAGACCAGTGCGTAATGCACTCGACTGTCACTCCTGTTCCTAATCTGACTCTGTCTCGTGCAGCCCTCATGAGTCTCCACCGAGCATATTTCGCACAAGCACTGCAGGATAAACCGGATGATCTGGCAAACCACCGCTATATTCCGTCTGTTATGGCTACATATCGCTCGGCGTGGCGGCTCATTCGCGGATTGGTGATTATGTGGCGTGATATCCCTGCGTTACTGGCGCGGGTTGGAACGGCGTGGTCGCCAGCTCTGTCCGCAGCAGTGAGTCCTCAACGTAGCCTATCCTTTTCGCCAACCAATCATCCAATTTCGTGCAGATCGTTATGTGTATGCTGGCTACACGAGCACCGAGCTCCAAGATGACCAAGTCGTCGTTGGAGGAGCTGGATGCGTTGGAGCGTTTGTTCCAGGACGCTTCGGCGACCTCCCGCTTTGCTGCCAACCTTCTAGTGCGTCCACTTCCTTCCACACCCCGCCCACAAACGCTAATGTCCTCCTAGACCCCCATCCTGATCCTGGCGCGCAAGGCACACCAGGCCGTCGACGCATCCTCGCCCTTGCTATTCACAGGCTGCGACGTCTCGCCGGCGGATCTCGACCGCCTGGGCGGGCGCACGTACCTCGACTCCGCAGCCAGTTCCGTCTCCAGCTCCAGCACAGATTCGCCGCGGAGCCCACCCTCACCGCAGACGCCCAGCCCGCCGACGTACTACCGTCCCCCGGCGAACCTGTTCACCGACGCGCTCGGCATGCCCAGCGGCAGCCAGAACAACAACGAGCCGATGCACCCCACGATCGCGCAGGACATGCGCAGCTTCGACCTTGGGGAACCGTCGCAGTTCTACGACGCGATGCTCGATGCGGACATGACCGGCATACAATTCACGGCCGACAGTGTCTTTACCGTGCCCCCTCCGGGCGCGTATGCGTACAGTGGCAGCCCCGCGACAGGGTTCCAAAATCCGACTCCGGCGACGTTTGGGGGGTCGCCGCCGATGCTGGATGCGACGTGGCAGAGTTTCGTGGAGCAGCTTGGATTCTAGCAGCTTCGACCTATATTTTTACTGTTAGATGCATCTAATCTCCCCTTGTATTTGGTTCGCAAATAAAAACGTTGTACTACTATCTTTCTCGACATTGCCCGGCAGAAAGGCAGGAGGGGGATGCAACAAACGCCGAAGAATGCATATAATACTATTCATCGCTGGTGATACATGAGATACGTTATGTCGATTCATCATTTATCGATGCGTTCATTTATCGATGCACGTCATAACATCGGCAGAGAAAACCACACTCGTGGACGTATTGAAGGTATTATCAACCTGAGTGGCGCCTTGGAATATTTTCTGGAAGGCCGAGTCATGAGTAATCTAGAGTATAGAGCTTAGTGAAGCGACGCAGACGCGAAGGGCAGAGCTGACCTCGTTGATGTTGTCGATGCTCTGGCCCGTGAGATGAGGATGAAAAAGCGGAGGTCCCAAAGAAAATATATACCTTGGCGTCGATCACCACCATGGCATTCAACTGGGATTTCTGGAGCCCGATGGCCTGCGCCGTCTGGTCGAAGCCTCCGTTTGCCAGGCTCTTAGTGAGGGTGAGTAACACAACAGAAATGGTCGACGGTGAGCATACCAATTCGAACTTGAGGGCGTTTTTCTGCACGACCGGGAGCTTGAGGAAGGTCTCCAGCGCCCCACCGATTTGCTGCTCGAACGTATTGCTCGAGATGCCGGGGAGGGTGTAGATGGCGACGACGCGGACGCGGTCTGTGCGGAAGGACGCTGACATTGGGATTTGGCAGCTGGAAGTGAAAGCAGGGGAGGGCAGGTGGGTGGGCGACTTTAAGGAGAGGGTTGTGGGTTGGGAGAATTCCAGGCGGGCCGCCTTTGTGGGGTGCAAAGTGTGAATGAGCGACGTGAGAGTAGTCTCTGAAATAAGGATAGGGAAGTCGCGGTGGGAGTAAGAGGTGGATAGAGCGGGCGTGCAGCGTTGGGAGAAGCGTAGCTGGTGTCGGCGTATATGGCCAGGGCGCGGACGCGGTCCTTTGACATGGCCACAGCCTTCGCTCGTCTCTGACCGAGACGTTGGGGTGTGGAGGGAATCGCAGGACGCCCTGACTTTTGTGGGGTACAAAGTGTAAATGAGCGACGTGCGAGCGGTCTCATGGTCTTGAGTAAAATAGAGGACGTCCAAAGGCGCTGGTGAGAGTGGTATGGGGACGGAGCGTCGGCACAAGTATGATAGGCACTGAGATGTGAAAAATCCCGGAGAAGTGCTTCGAAGTCGTTGAAGGTGGCCTAGATAGCGACGAGGGCTTTGCAGAAGGAGATGAACACAACCGTGAATGGGGTGGGTCTGGGGGCTTGAGCTTCTTTCATAATTTTCGAGCGCGCGGCTCTCTCTGCAAGGCCTGTGAGGTGGCAAGCGGCTATATCGGTTGCGAGCATTAAGGCTCTCTTGTGGCGTCCTTTCTTCTGCTGCATCTGCGGAAAAACAAGTCGAGAAACTGCAGTGTACTGAAGCTTGAAGAAGGGTAAAAGGCTGTGGCAGTGCCAGCTATTTGATGCGCCATCAGCGATACGACAGCGCGCCGGTAGCTTGGCGCGATGGCGTACTCAGACTGAAGGCCATACCTGAGGACACTAGTTTCCAACCTAAGGACACTAGTTTATGTTTATTGAGGATGATAGAGTACGCGTACGGAGCATAGAAGGTTCATAAATAGCGTGTAAAATACATAGCGCGGTACACAAGATCTTTGTCGACGACGAGGTGGACGGCGGGACTGTATACATGACAAGACAAGAGTCCGTATTTAAGAGCGCTCGCCACGGAGACGACGGGCGAGAGCAAGGTCCTTGGGTTGGCTGACGAAAGAAATAATCGGTGAATAACATGGACGACAACGAAGGCGGGCAGTACTGACATGGTGACACGCTTGGCGTGGATGGCGGCCAAGTTGGTGTCTTCGAAGAGGGAGACGAGGTACTGACGAGAAATATCAATAAGTATAAAGTAAAAACATTCCCGACGGCGGCGGGGCTTACAGCCTCGGCGGCCTCCTGCAGTGCCATGACTGCGGATGACTGGAAGCGCAGGTCGGTCTGTGTGCAGAGTCAGGACCAGTCATCGGATGGTTATTGAACCACAAACCTTGAAGTCCTGCGCAATTTCACGGACGAGACGCTGGAAAGGGAGCTTGCGGATGAGAAGCTCAGTCGACTTCTGGTACCGACGAATCTCGCGCAGGGCGACAGTTCCAGGCCGGAACCTGTGAGGCTTCTTGACACCGCCGGTCGCGCCCGGCTAAAGGAGAGGATTATGTAAGCCCGACGATGACGACGACCATTGACCGACGATATGCGTACCTGGGCAGTCTTACGGGCGGCCTTGGTCGCGAGCTGTTTACGAGGAGCCTTTCCTGAAGAAAAACGGGATGAAAAGTGAGGAAAAAGGGTGCTCGACGTCGTTGACGACGACGACGGACCTCCGGTGGACTTGCGGGCGGTTTGCTGGCAGATGTGAGTCAGTGAAGTGCCCCAGAGGAGTTTTAGGCATGAATACGAACCTTGGTACGAGCCATTGTGATTTCTGAGTGATTTGAGAGCGATACGATGTGGGGGGAAGGAAGAAAAAGCGAGGGATTTTGCCACTCCGGACCCCGAAGAAACGGAAGATGTGCACGTGACAACGCTCGAGCCACCCGAAACGTCGATTTGACATCCGGAAGATTCAAAGGCTCTTTGATCCCTTTTTTCTCCTCAATTTCGGCCCTTTTTGTTTCGTGCTTTGTAGTACATCTCTTTGCTGTGACTCTCCTTTTCGCTGGAATATTTTCGATTCTCAGCGGCCGTTAGGAGCCTCGAAAAGCACCGAACACGGTGGTGTCCTAAAATGGAAATGCACAGCCACACCAATGATTCCAATCTTCCAGAACCAAAGTTTCTCAAATGCTCGATGGCAAAAGCGAATGGGACGAGGAGCAAAAAAGGTGACGAGATATGCGAGATCGTAACAAAGGCCTCGATTTAATCTTGGGCCAACTGCTTAGCGCCTTTTCTTTCGAGGTTGCCCGCGGCGTGGAAGCTCAGCACTCAGCAGTGCCAGGCCGGCTCGTGCAACACGGCGGAAACGGTGGAGACGAGTCTCAAACTTACATTGCCCCGCTCAACTATGAGTATATCACAGATCAATTGGAAATATACAAGGAAGCGTAGTTGAATGTCAATGCCCACCTTGAACGCCGAGCCAGAACAGCCTGGAGCGCACGGGGAACGCAAATGGGTCTACAAGGGAGAGGTAAGTTCAAAATATACCAGACGCCGAGTACCCCTTAATTCCCCGCGACGAGTAAAATTCCTCAACGATGCCTTTTGCAGATGGTTTTTGAGCTTGTATTAGCGAACGAGTGAATGGTGTAGCACGTCTTTGGATTCTCTGGCCGGAACGAATAAAACCCACCTTTGAATCCTCTGGCCCGATCGGAGCGCTTAATTCCCGTGCAAGGATGATTTGCGGGCTTGAGTTGTGGGGGAAGTACGCATCGTCGTTGAGCGCGAAACTCCGTTGTGCGTCGTGGTTCGTTATCCCTCAAGACTCCGAATACTGGGCAGGCTTCGCCTTTTTGAAAACTTGGCCTCTGCTGAAAGTCCGAGAGAATATCGCCGAATAGCATGCGATCCGAAATAGACCGAAATAGCCAAGAGCCAACAGTTTTTCGGAGATGTTGCCAGCAGCATGGCTCGAAATACAGTCTGAGCGACAACACATGCATGTGGCGTGTACTTAGGCAAGATTAGAGAGATATCAGCTGTGGCGTCGCAGGGCTCCGGAATCCGGATACAAATTTAGCGGATGCAGTGGTTACAGACAGTCTCCGAACCGTTGGAGATGGTTGTCCAGGCTCTACGAGGAAGCTTCAAAGTAGATAGGTGCTTCATGAGCCGCAGATTCAAAGCGGAAGTTGAGACGTTTGGAAGATGGAATCAATGTGTGGCTGTGCAGTGTCTCGGCTTGTGGAATTCGAGCTTTCTCGCTCTCCAGGGACCACAGAGAAGCCGGTGGGCGGCCCAGGCGAAAGGAAAGACGCCAAAAGGTAGACCCAGCGGAAAAAGTTGGCAAGAAAGGCCAAAAATCGAGTAAGAAGGAGAGATCAAAGGGCGTTTGGATCTTCCGGGTGTCAAATCGACGTTTCCACCTGGCTCGAGCGGCATCACGTGCACATCATCCGCCTTTCAGGGTCTCGAGTGGCGAATTCCCCTCGCTTTTCTCGTCCCCCCACCACAAGCAAGTATCTTCAAGACCCTCAAGAACACGAATGGCCCGTACCAAGGTCAGTTTGCCCACAGAAAGACCTGAATCTCCTCTGGGGCACTCCACTGACTCACATCTGCCAGCAAACCGCCCGCAAGTCCACCGGAGGTCCGTCGTCGTCGTCAACGACGTCGAGCACCCTTTTTACTCACTTTTCATCCCTTTTTCTTCAGGAAAGGCTCCTCGTAAACAGCTCGCGACCAAGGCCGCCCGTAAGACTGCCCAGGTACGCATATCGTCGGTCAATGGTCGTCGTCATCGTCGGGCTTACATAATCCCTCCTTTAGCCGGGCGCGACCGGCGGTGTCAAGAAGCCTCACAGGTTCCGGCCTGGAACTGTCGCCCTGCGCGAGATTCGTCGGTACCAGAAGTCGACTGAGCTTCTCATCCGCAAGCTCCCTTTCCAGCGTCTCGTCCGTGAAATTGCGCAGGACTTCAAGGTTCGTGGTTCAATAAACACCCGATGACTGGTCCTGACTCCGCACACAGACCGACCTGCGCTTCCAGTCATCCGCAGTCATGGCACTGCAGGAGGCCGCCGAGGCTGTAAGTCCCGCCGCCGTCGGGAATGTTTTTACTTCAGACTTATTGATATTTCTCTTTAGTATCTCGTCTCCCTCTTCGAGGACACCAATTTGGCCGCCATCCACGCCAAGCGTGTCACCATGTCAGTGCTCCCTGTTCTCGTTGTCGTCCATGTTATTCACCGATTCTTTCTTTCCTCAGCCAACCCAAGGACCTCGCTCTCGCCCGTCGTCTCCGCGGCGAGCGCTCTTAAACGTCCTCTCTTGGCTAAACATTCCTCATGGACTAGCCTCATGCGCGGCTCGGCCCTCGCTTATTTTCCCTGACCCACCTTTGTACCGCGCTATGTATTGTACACATTATTCATGAACCCGTACGCGTACTCTATGATTCTCAATAAACTAGTGTCCTTAGAAGAGCGGCACGCTGCTCTCTATGCTCAGCAGTTATTAGCAATCCCCAACGGGCGCGCAGTTCGATGTATCGCTGATGGCGCATCAAATTGATGGCACTGCCACAGTTTTCACGCTCCTTAGCGCGCCAGTCTCACACGATTTTCAACGAAGAATTCGAACAGAGGCGCGCCACAAAGACTCCAATTGGCCTTGTGCATAGTCGCCCACGTCTCCGACCGTCCTTCTTGCACCGCCGCAATATTATTTATGTGGTCTATGTTTTAAAGAAAGAACCTCAAGAACGTGGTTTGCATCAGGAATGCCGCTTTAGCAGCTTTCAGAGCCAGCATTATCATAACGTCTTCATCAAGGCACTCGCGATCGGAGGATATAGCTGATGGCGCATCAAAGGGTACAGCATCCGGGTCGCCTTTCCCGGTTCATCATCTATCCAGGCTGGACATGGCAAAGATGCGGTGGATACCATGGCCCCAAAGGACGATGAGTGAGCAGCCGGGGTTGATTTGGGGGCAGTAAATTAGCCTTTCATGGCTATTTACTCGGTAAAATAGCGAAAAAGAATCTCCGGGACTCCGCCCCGTACCCCGCTGTTTGACCCCAGGTAAAATAGGTCCGACCCCCGGAGCTGTCAATCAGCCCTTCGGGCTGCTTCCCGCCACACCATGTCCAGCTCTCACCCAGCACCAAAGCGCCGGAGGCTACAACATAGCTGCGATCTATGTAAAAGGAAAAAAGGTGCAATAAGTCTTGAAAGCGGGCAATAATACTCATTTCTTCTCAGTGCGATGCGACAGTTCAGAAATGCCGGGAAACCGTTGCTCCAACTGCATCGCGGCCAAGGCGCAGTGTACTCATTTGTACGCCTCAAAGTGATTTGGCTCAACGCGCTTTTTCACGTCTGCTCAATGGGTTGGTAGGCCAGCAGTTCGTCGCGGAACTACAAAAATTCCCGCGAGCACGTCGCAGCGATTCTATCACAAAAGCAGGCCTACGTCCCTTCTAGCGATCCCGCTGTCTTGTACAGCATTTTGGTCGACGTCGCAAAGTACGCAAGAAATCTCGAGGAACTTTTGGCCGCGTCCGACTTGTCTTCCTCGTTTTCGCAACAACCGCAGCTTGATCCCAGCGCGACCACGGAAGACCAAATTCCAGCAGAGTACACTCCCGACACAGACACAGACGACGGCCTTTTCGTGGACCAAAGCATCACTGACCCCTTAAGGCGGCTTACTCTCAATCTTCCAGTTTCGGGGAGCGACGAGAATTCCCGCTTCTTCGGCAAGTCCAGCAGCATGAATTTCGTGAAGCTGGCTATGAACCATGTCGACTATCCTGATGCGGGGTCAACCTTCAATACTCAACGAAGCGACTTTTGGACGCCTCCATCCCCACAGGCCTCTGCAGTCTTTCTGACGGAAACTCCTCCGACGGCACAATCGTTTCCTGAAGACGATCTGCTGGAGATGCTTGTCGAGATTTATTTCCTACGCATCAACCCGCTCTGTTGGCTGCTGCATGCTCCAAGTTTCCGCCGCTCACTCGCCGCGGGTGAACATCGAAGTGATCCCCAGTTCGGTGCCATCGTTCTCATGGTTTGTGCGCTTGCCGCCAGGTAACTATCCTCGGATCCCTCCTTCTGTGTCTTACTCCGAACAGGGTTTCAGACGACCCACGGGTGTTCGCTTCCCCGGATAGCCCACCATACACTGCTGGCTGGAAATGGTTCCAACAAGTACGACCCTTCCAACCGCAATCTCGATGGCTTTTCCGGCTGCAGCTCATTGGTGTGAGGATTACTTTTTCATGTTCTTCGATCCGATAATTCACCACTCTCAGCTCTCACTACTATTTCTGACCAGCGCCCCCGCCGGTCCAGAGTGCTGGGTATGTACTATGTTATCTATTCAACATCCTACGTCTGTTATATTCTGACGCAGGTAAGCAGATGCTCACGGGTATAGGAATACGCATCGCGCAACAAATGGGTGCCCATCGCCGCAGTCGGTATACCGCAGGTTCCAAAATCGAAAACGAGTTGTTGAGACGTGCCTTCTGGTTCCTGGTTGCAATGGTAGGCCGGACCATACTAGCAGCAAGAAGACTGCACCTGACCCTTGCTCCCCAACCAAGGACATCGTGATAGCTTCTGTGATGGGGAGGCCGAGGGCCACGACGAGCGAAGATTATGACGTTGATATGCCGACAGCATGCGATGATGAATACCGGGAAGAGCCCCACTGCTTTCAACAGCCGGCCAATAAACCGGCCCTCGCCGCCTACGCGACCCCGTATCTACAATTGATCGAAATTTTCGGGCGCGTCCAGAAGGCTATTGTAAATGATAATGTTTTTCTCTGGGAAAGTTCTAACCTTTCGCGTATAGTATCCGGTGAAGAGAGCCAAGGAATGCGATCCAGCGATAGTCGCCGACTTGGAGTGTGTTCACTGGTTCATTATCTTTCCTTTTCGTTTTCGCTGATCAACTTAAACCAGCTCGGCGCTCAACAAATGGATGGATTCAATTCCGAGCCATCGTATGCATCTTTCAAAGCGGGTGGAGCATGCCTGACTCATCCCAGTGATATGGGATCCCACAAGAAAAGGAATATTCCTCGACCAATCCACCTTGTTGTAAGTCGTTCACTGCTCTACTCACTCTGTCCGTCAAGTCTAAACCCACCGAATACAGATACGCCACCTATTATTACGGTTTTCCTCCTCCCTCCTCCCCTCGAAATCCGGTGTCTGATATTCCGACTCGCAGTTCAGATGCTCATCCACCGGCCGTTTATCCCGGCTCCAGGCAAGACCTCCCACGTGAGTTAAACCCATACCTGGCCCGAAAGTACTCGCCGACGTTTCGCTCTAGTCGCCCTTCCCAGCCCTTGCGATCTGCGCCAATTCTGCCCGAGCCTGCGGCCACGTTATGGAGGTGCAATCAAGACACGGCACCGGCGCCCTGGTTCAGTCCTTCATGATAGTGAATAACACCGTTCTTTTCCTTCCCCCGGGATTGCTCCGCATCACTGACTTGGAACCGAGACCATTCTGTTCGACTCTGCAGTGATACTCTTGATAAAAGTCTGGGGCGCCCGCCGCACGAAATTCGCACCCTCTGATATCTTGCGCGCTCAAGCCGACATCCACCAAT
Source organism: Mycena metata (assembly GCA_029378385.1). NCBI lineage: Eukaryota > Fungi > Basidiomycota > Agaricomycetes > Agaricales > Mycenaceae > Mycena > Mycena metata. The sequence goes on from JARKIB010000187.1 coordinate 82,322, forward strand.
GCTTGGATTTCTTGCATTTATACGAAAAACGGTTATTTTCGTTGCTTCGTTGAAGTTGAATCCATCTCACGACTTCGCCCTGCGCAGGTGGCCCATAGCCGGTCGTAAACGGTCAGTATCATTTCAGCCTCTCGCTGCTCGCTTGTCTGAAAAAATGGTGTAGTGATGTCCTAATGGAAATGCTCAACCGCGCCACTGCTGGGCGTAATCCGCAACTGCTGCCGGAACCGTGGTTGAAGCGGCCGTTTCCGGAAGAGGATGACGAGCATGATCCGGTGGACCCGACGGCTGTTCAACAACTCCAACAATTGGAACTCTCCCTCCAGGAGACGGGCCATCTTTTCTCCCTGCCGCTGTCCACGCACGAGCTCGGTCTATTGCCTGTCTACCCATCGTTCGACTTTAAGTATGATTACGAACAGCATGGGAAGGGTACCGCGCTCGGTTTTGAGCAATTGATGGACCACGGACTCGGTGGTGCTCAAGATGGCGAGACGGCCGCATACGGGTATGCATTCCAATATTCGTGCATTTCTTGCTCTGGATCCTAATGGTTCATAGCTGGCAGGACTGGAGTTTTCCGGAGTACCCGACGTATTGACCTTTTCTCAGATCGTCGATTTCCTAGCATAACACTGTCATAGAACGTGCTCGTTCAACGCGTTCCCCACTAATACGATCAAGATTTGGGTCTCTCGTAGACAGACACCTCATCTCGTACCTGATATCTAACCGTGTAGGGGAAGTCACCAACTAGAAGCCAAAATCACTCTTTCGTTGGATACATACGGGATGAGTTTGTTCGTTAAATTCAAGATTCATAGGCCTATGAAGGTATTGTGAACCTATAGCCCTGCCTTCGTTCTGATGAACGGCCCATCCCAGCATTTGAACCCAACATCATTCGTCACCTACGGGGGTACAAATGAATGAGCCCGTAGTACGCAAAGACTCGGAGCGCGAGTTTGCTCACAGTTGTCGCATTACACATCACAGCAACGGGTCTCCCCGTCTCAGTCTTGGCGAATATGTCCTTCGCGACAACGTTGGTCGCTGTGGCGGGATAAAGATCGAGAATGGCGACCTCACGCCCCGTCGCGTTTGAGACAGCGTACCAACAAGGGTTGCTGATGCACGAGCCCTCGACGTATGGCTTGCTGCGAAGGGAACATTAATCCAGTACGTAAATGAAGGATGGCGGGATCGCGCACTCGCGAATTGAACCGACAAAGTTCTGGAACAAAAAGTCTTGGATATGTGTGTTATTCACGAGACCGGTCGAGTTGGGCCGTGGGCCAACCTGCGGCAAGGATTATTAAGAATGAGTTGAAGGAAAGAGAGACATACACCCTGATCCCAGTAGCTTTTTGAAAAAATCGTCGGCTTCGGGTGTCGCAAAACGAGTGCGGGACGTACTTTTGGGTGACGTAGATCTACATATTTTAAGGTGAGTTCAAGGCTGCAAGGTGAATAGCTAACATACGGGGAAGGGCACGTCGATAAAGGTGATGTCTTTCCAAGTAATGCTAGCCCATATAAGTGTATGACAGAGAGGCAAGTTGAGACAACACACTTGCGTGCAAGCCCGTTACCGCCTGTCCAACTTTTGAATCGCGCGCCGTACAGCGTGCTTTTCTGCAGCGTGATTTAGAATCAAGGATTACCGGAACTGGTCAGAGGCATACCATCACAGTTGATTCCATGCTAGATAGATTTATTAGCCTGTCAGAAATGAAAAATGAGATGGAAGACGAACAAGACATTTTGAACATCCGCGACCTGGCCACTCTCGCCGAGTGACCCGATGGACAAGCCTGCGCTGCTTTCAGCGGGGCGGAGTCTTGGGGGATAAATGAGAACAGACCATGCCCTCCTTCACAGTACGAGTTTCTAAACACAAAATATGGGCTAAAGGGAGCGGAGAGGAGGACCGAGACTGACCTCCAGGTTATGTTGTGCGCCCCGTTGCCGACAGTAAGACAATCGTCGCCATTAGTCACACGGTTGTTTTCAAAGAGCAGATTAGTGCCGCCGGCAGAAAAGCCTTCGTCGAGTGAGTAAATATCGGAACGAAAAAAATGGTATAATGGTATGTACCGTCTCTGAGAGATTAGAGTTCAGAATCAATAAGACGGGGAGGAAGGCAAGCAGCTTACGTGTTAAACGGGAATGACTGGCAATTTTTTTCAGTACAGAGTAGGAGGGAAATGAGGAATCCGCACTGAGGTATCTGAGGCAGCCAGGATCAGGTTGTTGTAGGCGTGGACGTTGACGGAGCCACTGGTGGCAAAGTTCCAGGCGACGGGCTACGCAACCATTCGTCGAACAAGGATCGCGCAGAACAAACGGGACGCACCTTCCACAACTTCATATCGCGGATTACGCCGTTCGTTATGTGGTTGAACGCCCAACCATGCGGCCTGTTTACTTGTTGGATGGCATCCCACCACTGCGTGTTCAAGTAAGCGGCAGAACATGCGAGAAGAAGCGACAAACAGCCTGCCCATGTCCGTCGACCCACCCCCACTTGGGGTCGGTGGAACCGCGGAGAGTGACATTGTTTCCACCCGTGAATGTGAACCAGGATCCCGGAAAGCCCTGCAGAACGAGGTAAACACCAGTTGAAAATAAGCAAAGTACAGAAAGGCATACCGATCCCCCGACGACCGCTGCATGAAGATTAAGCCAGGTAAAAACATACAAGTGCTGTTTGCTTACCTTGCACCGCCGAAATGTTCGTCGGATAGGTTAAATTGCCCTCAATACGTATCTCCACGTTTGTGAAGACTGGGAATTTAACAGCGGTGAAAATGTTGTAAGTAATTCCCTTGCTGAACAAGATTGTCGCGTTGCTGGAATGATTCGTCGCGAGTGCGAGCAGGCCCGGAGTGTCGTTCTCGCCCGCAGTATGCGGCACGACGAACGTATCCCAGGCAAGCGCAGCTGAAACTTGGAGAAGGAGAAGTGCGGTCAACATTGGAGTGAAGTGGTCCAGTGGAGAGCGTATATTGACGAGGGTTGTATATTGACGAGTGTTTTTATACGCCGCTCAATGCGGCGTCCATGTGATAGGTTCGATCGAACTCGGAGGCATTGGGCGCCCTGCGCGCCTTTACGCGCCGGTCCGCGCCATGGTCAGACGACTTGATGTCGGCAGGACGTCAGAGGGGAAAAATGCAAGCAAAATCGTCTAGGCAGCGATAAAAATGCAAAGTAGGGCTCAAGCGACGTAGTGAGTGTCGTGAATTGCGAATCCAAGATCCAAAGTCGAAAAGGTGGTGGTGGTTGAGAATGGTACCCAAGGGAATTGATGGAAGCAAGTTTAGCACCGGGACGAGCGGACCGACGGCCCGATTTTTCAACCATGGTTGAATTTTACAAAAGATCATATTTTTACAGTAAGCGGAGATTTACACAAACGTTTCGACGAAGAGTAATTAATGCCTAGTCCACCCAGATCGGCTCCGCCGTCGGCTTCAAATTGGCCTTGGGTTTGTATCCGAGTGCATCCATTCGTATTTTCACCGCACGATGGATCTTCACACCATGGGTCAACTGCCGCGGAAGATGCCTCCCGCGACCACGATGCACGCTACCATGATATTTAGCCAGAATCAACCGAATAAACCAAAGAAAGTCGTACTCGAGTTTCTGCGTCCACGAATCATCTTTCTCTTGGAATCGAAGCTTCTGCGGAAGAACCTCGAGAATCCACCACAGCTTCACGCGTTTCAACTCGTCGTTGATGGAACTGAGCGCGTCAACGAGATCCTCCTCTTCTTCGGACTTGAAATCGCACTCCCCAAGCGAGGTTATGGTTTTCATCGTGTTGATGCTCTGCGCTTCAAGCGGCGTCTTGAACAGAGGTGGGGGACGCGCCAAAACCCGAGGATAGAGAGTAGCAGGATCGAGACCGACCAGCCGTAGCATATCAGCGTGGAATAGGATGCCGGTTTGAAGCAGGAAGCACTGTCGAATCATCCAGCGAAGTGGAATACGCGCCAAACTGTTGCGAGCGGCGTTCGGTAGCGCTCCGCCTCCGACATCTAGTGTGTTACCTCAGTTTTGTTGGCGCTAACGGTCAAGAATAGTATTCACCGCAGTGGCACCCCGCGAACCACACCTCTTCAACGTGCGTCAAGTACTCCCCGCCGTCTGGCGATGTTAGAGCGTGGAAGAAGTTGCTTGAATGAGCCTACCTGTATATTGCGCCTCGAGCTCATTTAACTGACTTTTTCTTGGACGACTGTGCGGCGCGACTTCGGCATTTCGCCGGCCTGTACGCCACGCTGCAATTCCTCGGGCGTCGGCCGATTCCAAAAGTTCGGCTGGGAGGAGAAGAAGATATTACGGTGGCGTAGTACAACTGAACAAGCGGACACCATACCTGGAAGCGTGCCCTGTGTTCATCCAGGGCTAAAGCGTGGCGAAAGTAGCGGACATCAGTATTCGACCGCGTGAACGGGAGGCGGCGAGGGATGAATCCAACGGAGCTAACGGTTTCCCTGTTTATGGTATGAGACTCCGCCGAGCGCTAAGACCTGACAGATAATTACCAAACACCAAGTAGCTCTATGTCGACGTCAATGCTGAACTGCCTTCTTAAATGCGGTACTCTAGTGGAGCAATCTTCCTGTCAGCACTGTTCAAATGAGACACTGGTGCATGCTACCTGTCTCCATCCTTTTTCGTCCTCGCGCGAATACATTTTGTACGCGAAGGGAACTTGCTGATGGTTGCACTTGGGCAATAGTCCAACCTTGTGTATCCTGTCTACGGTTTAGAGGGGTTAGAAGGAGTAGGATAAGTGACTTACATTCCGGCAAGCGCGCGGGCGGTCTTTTTTTAGGATATCAGAATGACAGGCGTCAAAAAAAAGAGTCGAGTGACCGTACGTAGGCGCCCCGTGAAAATCTAATTCGAATGAATAAGATTGTCGGTCAACCATGACAGTTCAACATACCCGAACAAGCATATCTTGTCACCGAATTGGTCTGCGTGTAGCATGGAGATTTATCAACCTGTCAAGTAAGACGGTACTTACAGTTCTGCATTAAGAATTCATATCCACCTTGAAATAGGAAATTCAGCTCGCCGGAGGAAGTAGAGCGCGCCGTCCGTTCACTCACCCATCACATGTGCGTTCAAATGAGATCCGAGCATGGCATCTAGTGCTCTAGTGAAACTTCGCTAGCCACGGACGTGCTATTTCAGGAACACTATAGGTGCCGATCCCTGCCTAAGAATACCGGTAAGAGAGCCGGAAAGACCGAGAGGGCAAGGTGTACCTGGTAATACACCAATTGCTGGCTCTTGTCGTCTTTCTTGAGCATCGAAAAGAAGTTGACGACATTGGAGTTCTTCGCGCAATGGATGAACAACACTTGGCGGAAGAGGATAATAATGGGCTCACATCGTCGTCGAATTGGTCGCCAGTGCCGTCGAAGCATAGAATCAAAGTTCGGTGGTCGTTGGTAGGCGGGATAGTCTTCTCCAAGTCATACTCTCCGAGTCCGCCACTGGTACTTCTCAGTGGGGAGGTAGGCGGCGAGCTGCTTTTCGGAAAAATGGGGTATTCGTCGAGGGTCGAGGTTCCCGAATTTACAGGAGAGGGAAGGGCCGTCATGGTGTAGAGATGAGGGTGCCACGGCGAATGGATGCTCTTCACTCCTCTTTATAAGGTGCTTATTCGGGCACGGTAACGTATTCGAAGCGCAGGATGATGAGCATCTAACGCCCCCTTAACTTCTTCGGCGCACAATACCCTCACTTTCGGTCCGGGCTAGATAGTTCGGAAGTTATATTGTTGCTTGCCTTGGTACTTTCCCCTCGCCCCCGGGACTTACAGGGTTCATAGCACCCCAGCATCGCGCGCGAAAGAGTCAGCTTTCGGTTCCAGCGTTTAATGAGCTTGACAGAGAAGTCTCCGAAGATATCGTCCAAGTGGAGTAAGCGCCTCGGAGCAGAATAAGAGTGTCTCCAACCGATCCGTTTCGCCGATTTTAATTTCCTTGCATCCATTCCGATTGGGTGAGTCGTAATGCGACGCCGCCGGGAGATTGGCAGGTTAGGAGATCGTGTCAAAAGAAATACATTCTGTCCTTCCCATGGATTATTGAATACTTTAAATATGCGAAACCGTGTGCCGTGAAGGAGTCCAACAGACGAGATCTAGTCCTCGTCTGACCCGGAGCCTGATCCAGAGCCGCCCTCGTCCTCGCCGTCTAACATCACGGTCAGTTTTGTGGGCAAATAAAAATGAAAATATCATAACGCACCACTGGCAACATCGTCTTGGGTAACGCTCGCCTGCGCCTGGGACTTGCGGATGAGCGCGCGGATCTCCGTGTCCGCGTTGGAGAGTAAATCTAACGCTGTCTCGCCGTTCTTGTCTTTTATTCTGTGTTGCCCGAGTCAGCAATCGATGGACAGTCGAACAAGACCAAACGCACCTTGTATCAGCCCCGGCATCTAACAAGCTTTCTACGATGTGTTTCCGCAATTCTAGGTCCTCGATGACTACTGCGAGGTGCAGGGGCGTCGCCTTCTGGATGCGATTTATTGGGTCGACGTCGCACTCCTCGTGTGATAGGATGTGCTCCAAGACATCGGTGGATCCGTGCGTGACCCTGTCCGACGGTCAGATCCTCGTCCGGAGGGCGTCATGTACCCCGCTCACGCGTTGTGCAGGGCTGCGATGCTCGGTTAGTGAAGTTGCTATGAAAGCGTACAATACAGACCTGTATTGCCTAAACTGCAAATGCAGCATTATTTTGGTGTTCACGAGGACAGATAACGCAGTACGGACCCATCTTGACAGTTTATATCGAATCCGCCTTGCTCAAAGACTTCTAGGAGCAGCTCTTCGTTGTCCGCCCGCGCCGCAGCAAGAAGCCGCTCATCTAGCCAGAATAAATCTTGAGGAGAGCACCCAGATACGGAGACAGCGACACACTATTGCTGGCACCTTGTTCAGTCGGTTCAGAGTCCATAGTGGTCTACGAGGTGGTAGTAGAAAGAGACAGCAGTTTGTGTGATTGCCGGCTGTCACAACTTTGCTTCGACCACCACATCCTACTTGTCGTTTTAATGGATTCTGAGGCCTCTGTGCACGACCTGGTGACTATGAGGACCTTAATCGACACCCAGACTGTCTGAATACTGGTCTAGACGGACGACCGGTACCAACTTATCGAGCAAGGCCCTGCATCGACAGTTTCTCGCACTTGGTCTTCTTTTGACGGACAAGAGCCGCAATGGATCGTTGCAAAGTCTGCTACCACTCGGAAAAAGTTCTCCAAAGAGCCCCATGATATTATCAAGGAACTGAGGATACTCTGTAAATTATCGCACATCAATGTGAGTTGAGTGCGAACTGGTGGCCAAGCGTTCTTCGGATTCACACTCGGACGTGAATACTGACTGCTGATGCAAGGTCATCTCTGTGCTTTCTCATTTCAAGGACACCACTGCATCCATGTTAACGATATACCTCCCATACATTCCCTTTTCCCTCGCCCAACTCATCGCCTCCCCCTCGTTCTCTCCGTTTTCTCCTCCTCCGATATCCGCCCTGGATTCTACGCAAGAAGCACGCATGCTCGTCCTCGCCAAATCCATCACTTTCCAGATTCTCTGTGCCCTCGCATATCTCCACGACCCCGCGCGCCAAATTACCCACCGCGATATAAAGCCTTCGAACATCCTGCTGACGCCCGAGGGGCGCGTCGTGCTCATCGACTTTGGTATCGCGCACGAAGAAGCTACAGCGAGCGGCGGCCACGGCGACATGTGGCCCGAACCCGCCGGCCAAATGTACTTCGAAGTTTCCACCGGGTACTCACCACTTTCCCTCTCATTGCATTACTTCCGCTAACCGAACATCCAGCCCATACCGCGCCCCCGAACTCCTCTTCGGCACCCGCGCATACGACGCCGTCGCGATCGACATGTGGAGCGTCGGCACCGTGCTCGCGGAGATGTTCGCCGCGCTGCGGCTTTCCCCCGACTACGCCGACGACGATTTGGAGGATGAAGGACCCAGTGTGCAGCGCGCAGCTCAACGACCCCCCGTTCGTCGTCCCGCCGCGACTGCACGCGGGCCAGCCCGACACGCGGTGGGCGCGCGACACGCTCTTCAACGGCCGGCGGGGCGAGATCGGGCTCGCGTGGAGCATCTTCAAGGTGCGCGGCACGCCCACTCGGGAGAGCTGGCCTGCGTTCGCGGAGCTGCCTGGGGCGGCGAGCGTCGAGTTCAAGGTCGTGCCGCGCGTGCCCTTGCGCGAGTTCTTGCCGAATTTACCCACGAAGGACGAGGGGGAGGCGACGCGGGTGTTGGAGCTGCTGGAGGGGCTACTGGCGTATCCGCCGCCGCAGCGGCTGAGGGCGCGCGACGCGCTGAATCACGCGTGGTTTGGAGGGAAGATAGTGTTGCCCCCCGGCTATGTCGACGATCGGACAACTGACGACGAGCGAGTAGTTTTTGAGCTCGATGGAGAGGTGTTGGCGGGACTTTGTGGGTCGGATATTGTCGTGAGGTCCCGTTTTTTTTGTGGGAACATGTTTTTTTAGCGGAACGATGAAGGGACCCCTAATTTGATAATTTCGTTTCCTATTCGGTTCATCCCTTTACTTCATACGACCATTTTGTCGATTCCGTACGCACTCCAAACTCTCAATCCCTTCTTGCTTTCTTCCACACCTATTCCTTACGACGGTGAAGAAAGCGCGCACATGCATGAGTCTGACTCAAGCCCGACTCGGCGGATATTGCCTCTTGCTATTTGATTCTCTTGCAATCCTCTCCGGCCTCACCTTCAATTAAGACTTCAGCGCTTACACTTTTCTTCTCCTCGTTCGCAGCTTCCGTTCCGTTTTGGTTCCGTTCTTCAAATATCCTCGGACTCATCCGGCCCGACGCGCCATGGCAGTCCCGCAGCAAAATGTTCTCATGTCCACCTAACGAACAGAACTTCGTTACTTACGTCTGTCTACCACAGCCTCAAAAGTAAGGCACGGCGTCGGGTTCCTGACCAGCCACCATGGCTCTCTTCTGGCGGCAATTCGCAGCGCTGTTTTGGAAAAACTGGATCGTACTCTCCAAGCATCCTATCGTGCGTTCCCTCGGTTACACCTGTATTCCTGAAAATAATTTGGAGAAAAGCTTAACATCCTGCGGTGCTTCATCTTCCCGGTCGCGTACGGTGTCTTTCTGGCTGTAGCCAAAAAGTTCTTGCTCAAGCCCAATAACGTGCGTTCTCGCGACGATCGTGGATTTATTTGCCGAGGATATTGATGTGCGCGTCCTGCTAGTATGGAATCGGCAGTCCAATTCCAGTGTATGCGCTGCAGCAGCAGTTCCACGACGCGGGGACCTTGGTTTGGGCGGACGCGACGGACGGGAGTAGCCAGCCGTCCCCAGCGGACATCAGTGGCTCGAATAACAAGCGGCTTCTCCGACGCTCAGCTCGGCGCGGTGAAAAAAGCACCGTCGGCCGCCCAGCTGCCTTTCGAGTGTCCTCAGAACTTTAATGGCTTCTCAGAGTGCTATGCGGGAGTGGTGTTCTACGATATCCCCGCAAACTCGACTACTGGCAATCCCCTCACGAGCGCGGTCAACTACACTATCCTCGCGGACTCGGGCCTGTTCCACATTGACGTCGTGCGGCATTCGAGTGATTTTGAGACGAGGGTGCTGCCGCTGCAGTGGGCTGTAGATTCAGTGCGTGTTTCCTGCAGGGGCGTGTGATTTCGTCTAATATTGCCTAGGCGATCATAGAGCTACGGACGGGGGTTACTGTACCCACCCCGCTCGAGTGGCCGTTCACGAATGAGACGAATGAGGAGCAGGACAAGAGGACACGACTGAGTATGTCGTTTCCCTCCTTGCAACGAGCTTTGAAACTCACGCGACGCAGGTTTCATTCGAGGTATTCGAGAGCTGCTGGTCATTGCCTTGTGAGTACGAATTTTCGCCTGTCGACTCCGCTAACACTACCCCAGCTTTATATGCTTCATCGGTATCTCGTACCAGCTCCCCGGCTCAGTGGCCGGCGAGCGCGCGAACCAAGTGACGGCGCACATGAAGGCCATGGGCCTGCTCGACTCGGCGCGCATCGCCTCCTGGCACCTCAGCATCTCGCTCGTCTACCTCCCCGCCTGGATCATCGTCGCCCTCGTCTGGCGCGCGCAAATCTGGGTCCTCACCAACGTCCTCCTCATCCTCGTCGTGCACTATCCTCCTCGGCCTCACCCTCGCCAGCCACTCCTTCTTCATCGCCGCACCCTTCGGCAAGAGTCCCCCAGCTCGCCGCCGTCTTCTCCACCTTCCTCTCTATCCTCTTCGCCATCGTCGCGCTAGGTGCTCAAGAACCTCAGGCACGGGCGGCGCGTTCATCTTCACCTATCGTGTTCCCGCCCGGGTTTTACATCTTTGCGAACCGCGCGATCAGCGGGTACGAGAACCACAGCCTTCGCCACAGGACGCGCTGCAAGGGCGACCCCGACCACCACCTGCAGCTCCTCACCATCATCATCGCTGGCATCGTACGTGCTGCGGCTTGTTGCTTGCCAGATGCCCATCTTAATTTATCATCATCCCTAGATCGACGTGTTCCTGTGGCCCTGGCTCGCGGTTCTCCTCGAGCGCCGGCTGTACGACCCCAGAGAACCCGCCTCCGCCCGCTCCTGGAAATGCTGGGGTCGTCCGTAAACGCCAGACGCTGACCATCCCGGCGGACGTCGCGGTGTCGGTGCAGGGGCTGGGCAAGACATTCAACACGTCCATGTTCAATCGCAAGGGCGGGAACGTCACGGCTGTCTCAGATCTCACGCTCGATATCCCCCGTCTGGGTATTTTCGTGCTCCTCGGATCCAACGGGTTCGTCGTCCTTCCCCCTTTTACATAAGGATTTTTTTTTTTCGATGCTCATCAACGGTATGCAGTGCCGGAAAATCCACAACCCTATCAGGTCGTCGGCGGCCTGACGGGCCGCACCCGCGGCGAGGTCGTATTCGAAGGCGGCGTCGCCAAGCCCCCGCGCGGTACTCTCGGTATCGTCCCGCAGAAGAACGTCCTCATACCCGAATTGTCGTGTCTCCAAGCGCTCCGCGTCTGGCGCGCGGTGAAGTGGTCGAGCAGCTCCGTCGCGGACGAGGACCTCGAGCAGCTGCTGCGCGATTGCGATCTGCAGAGCAAGATCCACGCAAACGCGAGCACGCTGTCGGGCGGGCAGAAGCGGAAGCTGCAGCTTGCTATTGGGCTGGTTGGGGGCTCGAAGAGTATGTTGTTGCTGTTGTGCGCTTTTACGACGATGTTCTCATGATTTTTTTTGTAGTTGTTCTGGTCGATGAGGTATGTTGCTGACATGGGGGTATTATGGTTTCGAGATTCACCTGATACCAGTGTACCTCTGGAGTCGATCCGCTTTCAAGACGAGCGCTGTGGCGAACGCTGATCTCGGTGCGACAAGAGCGAACAATCTTATTTACGACCCATTTCCTCGACGAGGTATTTGTCGCCGTGAAGATCGCTCCTTTGATATTAACTCCCAGTCTCCAGGCGGATCTGCTGGCGGACAACATTGCCATTCTAGCGGCGCCGGGCAAGCTGGTCGCCTTGGGATCGCCCGTGTCTTTGAAACGCGACCTCGGAGAAGGCTACACCGTCCAGGTGTCCCTCCCCCTCTCCGACGCCGTGGAGAAGACCGGGGCGTCGACGGAGCTGCTCCAAACCATCCGCACGCTCGCACCGCAGACGCACATGTCGCTCGCGTCTCCCCACCAGCCATTGTATCACCTCAAGTCGAAAGACACGATTGTCGTGGACAAGGTCCTGCAGCTGCTTGACGGCGAGTCGGAGAAGTACGGTCTCAGGTCGTACGACGTCCTCGGGACCTCCATCGAGGACATCTTCCTCGAGCTCATGCGGAAAGAGGATCCGCAGCCTCTCGAGAACATGGACGAGCTGGAAAAGAGCTCGAGCGCGGCGTCGGTCGACTGAGCCGAAGCCCGTTGCGCTCAATCTGGCGACGGGGCGCGCAACCTCGCCCTTGCGACAGGCGTTGACGATTTTCTACAAGAGATGGCTCATCTTCCGCCGCAGCTGGCTGACGCCGTTCTTGGCCGTCACCATCGCCATCGCGGGGGCGACCATTCCGCTTGTTTTCCTCAAGGGAAGGTCTCAATCCTGCGTCAAGACGCTCGACATCCCCGGAACGGACATCCTCCTCTTCCCCCCGACCTCGCCTCTCCTTCCCTTCTATCTAGGACCGCAGTCGAGGGTATTGGACTCCCCGCCCGGCATCGTCGACAGCCTCGGCAACCTCACCGCCGTGAGCAGCCTGGTCATGTCGAACCTCACTTCCTTCGCCAACCTCACGGACTTGGGCAACACCACCGCCTTGCAGCCGTTCAGCATCCTCGACCTACCCGACAACGCCACCTTCGTCAGCACGATCCGGCAGAACTACCTCAACATCACGACGGGCGGGGTGTCCTTTGACGCGGCGACGAGCAACATGCTCGTTGCATGGGAGGCCACCGCGCCCGGCTTGATGGGGCCGACGATGCTGAATTTGGCGAGCAACATATTGTATAACCATGCGCTGAACACTTCTGGGCGGGCTGGCGTGCAGCCGTCGCTCATTATGCCCACATACGAGACTTTCCCGCCGGTCGATGCGGGGACCCTCGGTAGCGCTGAAGTGGATTGCCTTCTTCTCTGCTGTTATGGTGAGCTCGATGTCTGTGACGACCCTTTCTGGGGCTGATTCCTTTTAGTCCGTATATCCCGCGTTCTTTGCGCTGTATGTGTCGAAGGAGCGTCGTTCGTCCGTCCAAGGTACGCCGCGTTATCACCATCGGTTCGCGGAACTGACCTGCATAACAGCGATGCAATATAGCAATGGTCTCTATAACCCAATCGGCCTATGGTTAGGACACCTCGCTTTCGACAGCATCTTCACTGTCATCATGGCCACCGTGGTCATCATAATCTTCGCAGCGGTATCCAACCAATTCCACGGTCTTGGGTTCTTCGTACGTCGTCACCCTGCTTCCTTCCCCCTTGCAATAGCAAACTCAAATCGATACCAGTGGCTCGTTCTAGTGCTTTACGGAATAGCTGGAACCCTCTTCGCATATTGCACGTCATTGATGGTGGCTTCACCACTGGCTGCGTTTGCCGCCGTTGCTGGGTACCAGTTCATAATGTTCCTGGTACGCTTCCTGTTTCTCCGCTGCCCAATGGCTCTCTTTGACCGTTAAACCCATAGCTATACATCGCCGGTTACCTTCTCGTCCTCACGTACGCGAAGACCTCCGATGCGAATCGGTTGATCACCATCATCCATTTCTCCCTCTCTGTTTTGTCGCCAGTCGCCAGTATAGTGCGTACGGTTCCCGTCATTCATTCGCTTCGACTGACGTCGTCATAGACAAGAGCGGGCCTGGTGTCGGTCAACCTGTTTTCGCTCCTTTGCAATGGCCAGTCCACGGCGGTGACCACATCCTGGATGGGCGCGATAATGCGATACGGCGGCCCCATCGCGTATCTCATCGTCTACTCCTTCGTGCTTCTCGGCGTCCTCGTCTGGGTCGACTCCGGCGCCGTCTTGCCGCAGCGATTCCGCAAACGCGCGAAGGTGTCCGCTGCGGAAGCGGATCGTCGGCCGGTGAAGGAGGATGTTGCGTTGGAAGGAAAGACCGCGGCACAATCGGATGACCCACTGCGGGTGCTCAGGCGTGACGAAGACATTCGGCTCGAATACGGTCGTCGACGACGTCAGTTTTGGCGTCTCTCGCGACACGATCTTCTGCTTGCTCGGCCCCAACGGCGCCGGCAAGACCACCACGTTCAATGTCATCCGTGAGTTTTTCGCGTGTTCCCCGACGCGTCTCTTGACTTGAAATCCATAGGCGGCGATGCGATCCCCGAATCCGGGGACGTTTTGATCCAGGGAACGTCTGTGGTGAATCACCCGCGAACGGCACGAATGTCTTTGGGCGTGTGTCCTCAATTCTCCGCCATCGATGCCCAGTTGTCCGTCCGGGAGCATTTGACGATCTACGGTCGACTCAAAGGCCTCCGATCCGACGAGTTAACCACCAGCGTTGAATCCATCATGGTGGCGACGGGCCTACATATCTACGCCGATCGATTGGCGAGCAAGCTTTCCGGCGGCAACCAGAGGAAGCTGTCCCTCGCGATCGCGCTGATGGGTAATCCCTCTGTCGTCCTCATCGACGAATTCTCCACCGGAATCGACGCCAAGAAGAAGAGAGAGATGTGGCGGACGCTGCGCGCGGTGGCGGTGGGCAAGTCTCTCGTCATCACCACGCACTCGATGGAAGAGGCTAGCAGCATTGCGAGCAAGGTGGGGATCCTCGCGGTGCGATTGCTCGCCATCGGGACCACCGAGTCCCTGTCCGCGCGATACGCGACCTACGAGGTCCATTTCGCGTGTCGCACACGCGAGGACGTCACCCGCGCGCAGACGCTAATGGCTTCCATCCCCGGGGCTCGGATGGCGGACGACGTCGCGACGCGGTTCGAGGTCCCCATCGAGAAGGACAACAGCGGGCTGACGCTCGCGAAGCTCTTCCACCTGCTTTCTGCGCAGGGCGACTTTTCCGAGTACACGGTGGAGAAGGCGACGCTGGAAAGCGTGTTTTTGAAGGTAATCAGAGAAAATAATGTGCAGGAGGAGGGGCAGGAGAGCCATCGACGACGACGGTGGTTGCCCTTCTTGCGCGGCTAAACTTATATATTTACACGTAGATCATCATGTACTACTTATTCACTCACAGATGCGTATGGACGATATTAATGGTACAAATTGTAGCGCCAGGGAAGAGCAAGGCAAGGCTCACACATCTCCGAATCGCGGCAATGCAGAAGTTCAACACAGGTTTCACGACGACCCTCTTGCAGCCCACTTTTGAATTCCCTCTCCAAAATTTCCGAATTCCCTGCAATAAGGCTGGAGTCAGCATAAAACGGAGTGAGATTCAACATGACAACGGTACCTTTCGTTCATTTAATTTGCCCCGCCTTCATTGGTAGTTCGCCCGATCCTCCCCCATAGCCATCCGCTTCATCTGGTCCAAATCCTTCCATTTGGCAGTCCAAAGAGCCTGGGTAGCTTGCTCCAAAACTTAGAGGCGGTTTCCTGTAGACGCGTCTTCCGAGGTGCTCCAAAGCACGGCGGTAGAGAGGCGTGACCTCGCGTCCATTCAACAGTCGGAGAACTTTGAGCACTATGGAGAGTCGAAGGGGAGTCGGCGCTGGTTTGAAATAACTGTAATGTAGATTTAAAAAGCGCTGTGAATTGGAAATCGCAAGATGCACTTTGGATCAGATATACCAGAAAAAATGCCTGCATATCCTGCGCTGAGCCGGGTAGTTCGATCTGCTCGGTCAGTGGCTGCGGAAGTTGAGCGATGAGATCCCGTAACACTCTGGACCTGGCCGCCAACAGGCCTCTGGAGATACAAAAGGCCCTGTTGTCGGCCCAAACTACGATATGAGGGTCGTTGACTATCTGTGGCTGTTGTTCTTGATTCATAGTGGACGTTCATCAGGAAAAATGCAGGTCACTACCATGGCCAATGTAGTCAACATAGCTGGTGTAGTGCCGTCGTTACCCCCCTAAAATATACGACGTTGTAGTCGCGGGTCGAAACTACCGATTACTATAATGGGCTATCATAGCCGGTGCCTGATCTACGTAGTGCTGTAGTACCGCAGGCAGGTAGTCGATGTAGGCCCAGGTAGTCCAAGGTAGTGTATGGTATCTTGCTTCATTTCACATATTCGGGGACAATTGAATAGAATGAATGTAAATTGACACAGAACAATACATCGTTGACTAGTAAATAACACTTCAACTCCTCCTCCACCGGGTACGCCAAAGCAGCGTCGAAATCGAAAAACTGAGGAACTAGGGCCAAAGTAGATTAGAAAGTGGTTGCGATGTTCACTGGGGGGTAAGAAGTATCAAAGAATCAGTGATGTACTGGTCGAGATAAAAAAGTGGACATACCGCACCACGTACTTCAAGACTTTGATGGACTTGCCTGCGGGACTCGAGGATAACTGTCATCAATAGAGGAGACTTAATCTTGAGGGGGTCGAGGTCGAGGGTTCGGGTATTGAGTGGTTTGATGTTGCTTGAGCGTCGAGCGGTTTGATATCCATGGAAGAATGTCAACAGAGATGGTCGGGAGCCAAAGTCTTGAGACGGAGGACAACTTGTAACTTTGGATCTTGAGTGCATGTCTTGGCGCTTGAGGAGAGACTAGGCTTTGGCCAGTGGGCGTTCCTCACGATTCCGAGGGGGGGTACGCATATAGTTAGTTGAGGAATATGGACATTGGAGAAGGGGTTTGGGTGCCATTTAGGCAGGGCATACGGGTCTTCGCGCTCTTGACTTGCTCTTGACACGGGCGCAAAGATCGGGGGCTCGATAGTCGGCGCCGAGCGGGTGAAGAAGAGGTTGTGGAAGACCAGCGCGACCCCCGGGATGGACGACGACTGTGACTAGAGTAGAACGGCGGGAAGGATGTGGAGGAGCGAGGGGAGGAAAGAGGATGGACGTGGACGTTGAGAACAACCAACGAATTACCATCAATCACGCCATCTTCCTTGGCAACGCCGTGATCTCGGCAAGCGAGTTCGACTCGCGGAATTCGCGACTGGCCGCAAACTTGTGGGAGTGTTTCCGGGAAACTTGGCTTATGACTCTGAGACTGTTCTTGGTGGATGATTGAAATCAATACTGTACCTCACCAGACCTTAAAAAGAGTTGAAAATTCACGGTTATGAATTTCTAAGCCGTGATTCCGGCATCGCGGGTGCTTACCAGGGGCGCACGGTGTGGATAAGCGGGAGAACTCTCCCTACTATGCTCTATGCCTTGGTAGGCAAAGCCTTTCTCAGTAGGAGTTGTAGTCGGTTGTAGTTTCGTTGCCGAACATAGTCTTAGCCGGTGGCGTGATCGTTCAACATTTCATCAGTCCGGATCAACAACCCGCTACGCAGATCCCCGCCAAAACTACGGTTGACTACAGCGGCTACATATGCGAGCTCAGATCCACTGCGTGCAACTCCGACCAACATAATTACCCGGTGAACAAATTCCTGGGCAGCTTTTCCTGATGTTGAGTGCAAAGCAAGTAACTTCCCACCAACTTCCCACGGTTCAAGTTATATTTGGAGCTCGATTCCCACGGTTCAAGTCCCCCGGTAGAGACACCTAAATCACCAATGTTCGATTGTTTCATAGAGGCACGGCTCGTAAAATTTTTAATACTCTAGCCACATTCAAAACAGACGGAATTCAACCTTGTTTCGCCACAATTTCTGGCCAGCTTGAGATATCCGCCCCGGCGCCCAATTCCTCCGAACTCCTTTCTAATTAGTGGCCATCAGGAGAATAAATGAAGGGGACATTCGGCATACAGGAAGTGCATGAACAATACAAGAACCGATCAGCAGCCTACTGTGTCCGTCAACGTCGATGGCTGGGTATGCTGTATATTTAATTGCAGTCGAAAAAACCCGACTCACTCTCTTGCCAGCTCGCTCACTCGAGGATCTGGACGACCATGGGCGCCCACACGTTCGACACGGTTTGGTTTGCCCAGGTAGCCACTGTGGGCAGCGGATCGGTGTCCACACCACCGTCCATTCTGCAAAGTCGGGGCTCGTGGCGAGCTACGTATAATAATTATAAAAAATATAACATGAAATGTTTTACTGTAAAATCTTGAACGTGGTTCAGCATGGTACAACACCTACTTGTTCCTTATAGGGACCTCTGCAGTAATACACCCTCCTCCTCCTCCTCCTCCTCCTGGACATTATGGCCTGCTCCGGCCGTCGCGAACGCAAACCACAAATTCTCAGACGCTACCCATATCAATGATGGGTCTGGGAAATCCACGTCGATGGCGGGACCAGCCCGGATCGTCTATCTGCTGGGCGTGGCTTGCGCGCAAAGGAAGAGACTGCGAGGGATAGGAAGGCTAGACATGGAAACTGTTAGAGGAATGACTTCATAGGATTGGCGTTAAATAGGGGGGTATATACCAAACCAGGGCTGGAGGAAGCTCCCCCCTTGTTGTAAGCGGGCACCGGCATACAAAACATATTCCCAAATGTCCCTTGCTCGTGTCCATCCAGTAGAGCCTGGTATAGCTTTCTCCCGCAGCGCACCAATGCACAGCAATCACATTCGCGTAATTGAACCTCTGGAGCCCATTACAGATATATTTTGTATTACAGAGACTACATAACAACTACATAACTGTTGATAATAGCACAAAGACAAGCTCGATTAGCATCCCCAAAGGAGTGATTTCCACGATTACACTTCCACTGCCGGGTCCTGTCGCCCCTGTGGATGAGGACCCGCCCGCCGTCGCCGGAGAACTGGCACCCACCGACGCAACACCGTCGTCGCTGTCCAGGCTGTCGTCCGTGACATTATCCCACGTCGTTCCCTGCAGATTCCACGTGAACGGTCCGCCGGTCCTCGTGGCGTTTCCGTGCACACCTATGAGCATGCCCACGCCGCCAACGGGATAATCTAACATGAAGCTGATGGTGGCATTCTGGCCGGCGGTGAGGGGCGGGATGGTGAATATCGTGTTGTCCGCGCCGCCGGCCGAGTCGGTGATATTGTCGCCGTCATTATCGATCATGAAGCCTCCGAATGAAGAGTCGGATGCGCAATATATAGTTGCAGCGTATCTGAGTGAAACCATTAGAAAGAGTACGGAAGTGTAGGGGACCGGTGACCTACGCCCCAGCCCATAAGTCGCCGAATGGCGCAATGTAGTAACCGTATGCGGTCGAGTTTCGCCCCATCTCCTTCGCGGAAATGAAACCTAAAACTGAAATTTTCTATCTTCAATTGACGGTGTGGGAGGTAAAAAGGTTTATCACCGACCTGTCCCATTGTTAGCCTCAGAAGTGGTCTTTTGTGTCTCGAGTTGAGCCACCAAATCACTGAGCTGGTCATCATGACCTGAAGTAGGTGGTGACTCTTCTTCCACCGCGACGTCCCTAGGGGACGTATTGATTGAACCCAGGACTTTATCGCAGTCCACTGAAATAACAAAATTATCGCCTTTGCTC
The DNA here is from genome assembly GCA_029378385.1 of Mycena metata. Lineage (NCBI taxonomy): Eukaryota > Fungi > Basidiomycota > Agaricomycetes > Agaricales > Mycenaceae > Mycena > Mycena metata. The sequence continues at coordinate 101,463 of JARKIB010000187.1, forward strand.
AGTTTCCGCTGAACCCCGCTCATGATACCACCTGGGCGTCTATCAAACTGTGGGCTTGAGACACCGTACACCAAACGTACCCTGGTAGTTATTTTGCAAGGAGGGAATGCATGTCACCACCTGGAAGACAGTTGTTCCCCCGCCTTCATCTGAGCTGGCGGGAGGATACTGGCAGAAATAAGTGTTAGCCTTGGCCAGCTGGAACAAAACTGGATGACATGCCTCATCACAGGCGTTGAGTGCTGGATTGTTATTATTAAACTTTGCTTGCTTGCATAAACCTCGTTTGCAGCCGGCGTTGAGACGTTTCTTAGCCTGAATAGTGTACTTCAGTTAATCCTGATGACTGAAGGAGATCACAACCGACGATATGCTTACCTTTGCTTTCTTCAACGACTTCGTGTCGGCTGGCCCGGAATATGTCAATTTCTGGGTATTTTTGCCACGAAGCCCTAGGTAGAAATGAGAAGGGAAAGCAGGGAAGTAAATCAAGAGGCATACCGTTACACATGCTCCTGAGTAAATTCCCATTCTTCTTCTCGTCGTATTCAAATCTTATAACATTATTTTCAAGTGCTTCATCAATGCACTCGTTACGTTCGCAGAATGTGCCAGAAGGGCAGCCTACATAAGGTGGGTCAGGGTCACCGAGGATTCATGCGAAAAAGATGGATATCAACTAAAGTTCTTAGAGTGTGAAACTTACAGCTGTCTCCGCAACAACGTTCGCCAGTAGGACAACACGGGTTGGTTGTGCTTTGGCAGCATACGGCACTGGCAGCACAACATCCTACAGGAGATGCATCACAGCATACACTTTCTGCTTCACAGCATGCTCTGCCGCCCTAGAGCATAAGAGCAATATCAGCCAGGAGTCAATGAGTTGTTCTGAGGACATGATGATCAAAACTTACACATGTATTGGAGGGCTCTCTGCAGCAGCTGCGAGATTCATAGGAGAGGTGATATACTTGTATGACTAGAACAGGATGCATACGCACGGAAATTCCTCAATCCCGGGGCACTGCGGAGATGTATGTTATCTCGTCGGATAGCAGATGAGCAGCTGTGAGTCAGAACGCACCCAGAGAGGATTAGAGCAGCATGCCGTTGGCGGTAAACCACACTAACATGTCGAGTAGCATTAGTGCAAGGATAGAGAGGAGGGTAGAAGCATATAAACGAACACACTGAGAACCGATAGGACAACAATACGGGTCAGAGCATTGAACTAGCCAAGCCGTCAGCCAGATGATCAGCCATGCGTCACAAAACACCCTTACAGTCCCCGACAGAGCACTCCTCCTCCTGTTTCTTGTTCAATCGCTGATGGCTTGGCACGAGAAGAGACTCTATGACTCCACGGGCCGATGAAGCCTTTGGTAGACTGGAGTTGCCAGGCATGAAGTTGGTAAGGCTCTCAAAGTCAAAGGCAAATTTCGACGCGAGTGTTCGGGGATCATAGGCCGTTGTATGACATGGGGTGTGGATGAGGGAGAGGATAAGCAATATGCTTATGTCGCCGATGGATAAATGGGTACGGTGCATAGCGAAGTGAGCAAAAATGCTCAAGTGTTTCTGCGAGAGAAGTCCCAGACCTTGGTAGTCAACGTGGGGATACAAGTGGCAGCTTGGACGCGCACCTAGCTACTTAGTACTTACCGGTTTTCGGAATTAGCATCTAGCATCTCCCCAGCAACGCTGTGCATGCCAAGAGGACCCCATGTTATCCCCTTGGAGGCCAGGCCCCGAAGATTCGAAACCTTAGACCTACAACTTTTTGTCGGAGCAGTTTTGTGTTTGGGTCGATTTTGTCGGGACAGAGCCTCGCCAAAGATGCCGTAAGGGTCCAAAACCGGTAATTTCCCACTCCCACGGCTCACGAAATGCCTTCTCTGGCTATAGTATCGTTTCTGCGCTATTCTTCGCGGTTTACCGTGTTTTCGAGCGAAAGTAGTCACTACCAAAAGATGTTGCTCCGAAACTTGGTCAAAACTGAGCCAAAGAGTCAGGTTTTCTCGGGACACTGGAGAGACCCAGGGCCGGTCTGATCCCTGATTTTGATTTTGATTTTGATTTTGAATTTCAATTCGGTAAATACATGGAGCCTGGTGGCTAAGGTAGCTGTACGGATGGGGGGTTACGAAGGTATTTGTGACGGTGTTTGTAGAGGGTGGTTCATTTTATATGTAAGAGATGAGTATGTAGAGAGAGAGAGAGGAAAATAATGCAAAGTTTGGTAAAAGGTTTGTTGCAAGGGCTTTCGATCGATGAGATGGGGTATTCGTTCGGTGAGGGATGGGTATTCTGGAGTGGGGGTATGATGGAAATATAGGGACTAGTCGATGCAAATAAATATAGATAGCGAGATATCGGAAAAATAGCAAAAGTAAAACTCAGCGGGTTGGTTGTTGAATCTTGCTGACGCTTCGATGAATACGCCGACAGCCTTGAGGGTCTTGGGCTCGGATAGCAGCGTTGAGACATGTAGAGCTCCGAAGTGGCCAGCTTTCTTCGCTGCGTCGTGAAGAGGTTGACGGAGCGGTTCGAGGACGGGACACTGGAGGAGGAAGTGTGCGCGTGTTTCGAACGGTTCCCCACATGCCTCGCACGCCGGGGAAGCCGTGAAGCCTGACTTGTGGCGGTGGGCGTTAAGGTGAGAGGGTCCCGTGCGCAGACGCGAGATTGCCGAGATGATTTTCCTTGGAAGTTTGGGGGATGTGTAGAGGGCGGATAATTTGAGTGAGGGAGGTGACTTGTCGATAGAGCGTAAAGATTGACCGGCTTTGGAACACGCCCAGATATTGCGCCATTTCTCCAGAACTTGGAGGCGGATCATTCTTTGCACGGTGGTGAGCGAGACGAACAGGCTCGGGTCAGCTTCCATCTCGGTTGCCGCCTTCGCCGCTGCATCTGCTAGCTCATTCCCGGCCGTCCCGATGTGCGCAAGCGTCCAGAGGTTTGTGATGGTCAGGTGGGGGAGGTGGGCTTGTGCTGAGCGGAGGAGTTTGTCGTATTGGATCGCTCGAAATTGGCCTGAGCGTGGTGCGGTTGACAGGATGCCGCGGAGTGCTGCTTGCGAGTCGGCGATGCACAGGATCTGCGCATGTGCTCCCTGAATCGCTTGCTCTGTCGACCTCACGAGCCCCTCCATCTCCCCTTCGCACACCTGTCCCAGCCCCAACGGCACCACCACCTTCTCCACCTCCACACCATCCTCCACCCTCACCGCCGCTCCACCCGCGCGACCGTCCAGCAATGACCCGTCCGTGTACCATGTCGATTTCGCCAATCGCCCGTCCTCCAGCGCGTACTCGAGCGCCTGGATTGCACTCTCCTTCGGCGTGATGGTGGTGAAGACGGGGAGCGGGTCATTCCACGGTGGCGCGTAGACTGGCTGAATCCCCAATGTTGCATCCAACACCTTCTCCCCGTCCTCCTCAACATCTTCGCCGTTTGTGCGCACCACTCCCCTCTCCCTCAGCCTCAACCCCCGTCTCGGAATCCCCTTCGGCCATCGCGTTCCCGGGACGAGTTCGATGTAGTGAAATACCGACGCCATCCTGCGATCTTTGGGTGGGTGGGTGAGCGCTTGCTTTAGATGCCGGTGGATGCCGTGGTTTGGAGGAAGAGTGAGGTAACGAGCAATGCTGAGTAGCGCGTCGCGCTCGATGCGAAGTTGCGCGGGTAGAATCGCGGCCTCTTTCTCCAGAGCTCCCAGCGACGCCGTCCGGAAACTCCCTGTGATGCACCGAGCCGCAGATCTGTTAACGCGCTCAAGAGGCTTGAGGATGCCTGGTGCGAGTGGTAGGAACGCTGCAATGCCGTAGTCAGCGCGTGGAAAGATCGTCGACTGGATTAAGTCTCGGATTAGCACCTATTAGCACCGGACGCAGACCCCACGAGGAGTGCATAACCGCCACAGTTGCGTTCATTGCTCGCACCGCCGCTGCCGCCCTCATAACGACGTGCTTCCTCCCCGTCAGCCCCCGGTCCAGCCACAGACCCACCACTTCACCTCCTCCGACGACACTATCACCTTCCCTCAAAACGCACCGCAAACGTCGAACTGTCTTCTTGCCGTCAATGACGATGGTGGTGCGGTGCCCGTCCAGGAACGATAAGATCCACGCAATCTCCACCCTTGAGTACCCCTCCTCCGCCAGGATTTCGGCAATTACCCGGTGGCTGATGTTGTAGGCGCCTTTCAGGTCGAAGAACAGCGTGGAGACGATCCAGGCAGCGAGCCGGACGCACTTGGTGAACGAAGCCGCTCGCTGCCTGGATCGTGCTGTGGCTCGGCCGTCCGCCGTACTGGTCGCGGTCGAGGATCCCCTGGCTTTCCGCGGTGAACGCTATACGGTTGGCCATGAATCGCTCGAGTGGCTTCGCGAGTACCGATGCGTGCTGCTCCACGGTCTGATCCCTGGAAAGTCCAAGGAAAGTTGCAAAATTCGAGGTGCAACTTGCCGGGCCGGTTGCTGCCGGATTCTGTTGCGTGCGAGAGGGGCCAAGAGGTGCCCGATATTCTTATCGGACCCACTATCAACCACACGTGACGCTTGGGCACCTTCCATATCGGGCTCTTGAGGCAGTGTTGATCGGTCGGGTCTCCACGTTGGGCGTTTCGCCGTCGTTGGATTCCGTTCGCATTATGTACACGATGCGTAGAGAAGAAAATACGAAAATATTCAAACATCGTCTTTGTATGTCCTATTATACGAGGGAATTTTCCTGGGAGCCTCCGACAGATAATCATCAAAAAACTAGCCTCGGAACTTTCGATGCGCGCTCTGTGCGCGAGTCGATGTTAGAACTCGGTGTGAACATCTCTAGATTCTCCTTGTCGCTCCTCCGACTGGGAGAACTCGGAGGGCTCGATGCCGGACGCTTTTCGCCGCGACTGGGTGGTGGAAAGACGGGATTGGGAGCTCGTATCCGTATAACATTGGCAGGGGGAACTCCGAGGGCCTCTCGCTCCTCAAAGCTGATCTGAATTGACTCGGTAACGTCGGGTGCCGCCGCTACGTTAACATATTCAGTGCTCGAGTCGCACACTGCTAAATTGCGGACGCACCTTTGCAAGCTGTTCTGGACGCCATATGGTCTCTGATACTCTTTTGGCTGGATCCCTTCTTGAACCTCTTCTTGCATTCAGGACAAACAAATGCGGCGGCGCTTGAGCCCGGGTCGCTAGCCGCTATCCATGAAACCGCAGTGATTGGCGTCGAATTGGACGCCGGAGAAGGGCCAGGGGCAGAGAAGGGTCGAAACACATCATCCGGGGGGTATTGAGAAATACGGAATTCATTTATGTGCGTAGAAGGGGGATTATGGACAGTATTTACACCGGGCCTGGTGTTTCGTTCGTAGCTCACGGCGACTGCGCTGCGAGTTGTTGGCTGGGTTGGGAAGGTTCCCTCGAGTAGCAGGTGCGGTGGCTACTCCCTATCGATCCGTATGCGGGCCGCCGAGCTTGTGGACGCGTCGCACGTTCGGGCGGGACGCGTCGCAGGTGATGGTCGATGCGTGAGAACGTGCTTTGTTTGTGTGATCAACAGCCCGATATGGAAGGTGCCCAAGCGTCACGTGTGGTTGATAGTGGGTCCGATAAGAATATCGGGCACCTCTTGAGAGGGGCGTCAAAGTCTTCTGCCCTTACGCAGAAAATATTCCTCGAACTCCTTGAATCTTGAGACTCACGCCGAAAACCCTTCGAACGCTCACGGTCGCCTGGTAGGCTATGCCAGATGAACGCCAACCACGAAACGCTTCCTGCTGAACTTTGGCTGGAAATATTCGAGCATCTCGAGGAGCGCTCGTACAGCGCGCTATATACACCATTCCAGCCTTCCGACACAGCGCGGGACGTGAAGAGCGCGTATTCTGCCGTCGTTTTGGTCTGCCGGAACTGGCATAACTGGGCAACGAGCTTTCTCTACCGCAACGTGAAGCTCCCTGATTCGGTCAGCTCCTGGGCAACAACTCGCCCGGAATATGGCCGATGGGTTTGTCTCTGACTTGCTACTCGCTTGAAGAAAATGCTGAAACCATTATGATGGATAGGTTCGGCGAATGACATTATTATCTGACTCCTTGTCGCCTGCACAGATATTTGGCATCTGCCCGAACATAACGGTCCTCGATCGGCGCCAGCCACAACGCTTGACATTCAACAGAAATGTACCATCCCCCGCACTGTCTCTAAAGCGACTTGATTGGTTGATCTATGGCCACGACGCCATTGGCAGCGTCGACCCGCTGTGGGAAGTTCTATGTGCTGCACCGAATCTGGAGTATCTCTTCCTAAGCATGCCGAGGACGGAGAGCTATATCGGATGCTCGCATGACTTTACAAAGGTCATGCATCTCCCCAGTTTACGCACCCTGCGTATCGGTGTGGCCAACATCGACCTCGTCCGCTGTATCTCCCTGTGGTCACTTCCGTCCTTGACTACTTTTATCATGGACAGTCCCTTGATTGAGACGGGCGTACGCTTGGTCTGGGCCAACCACGGATCTCACCTCCAAACCGTCGAACTTGCAAACTACTTGCTCCGGCACGACCGTTCAATCGCGCGCTGCCTCCAAGCCTGCCCAGCTCTCCACGAGCTCAACTACCATCTTTTCGTGATGAAGGGGCGTACCCCTCGGTCACAGTCGTCAGTCTGCATATCGGTCTATATCCTCAAATGTCGTGGAAGTGGGCACACTTGGAGCGGCATATTCTCGCTTTCGCAGGGTTGCCCCAATCTTCGGACGCTCAAGCTTTACGAGACGCCTAAGTGGATGTCCGCAGACGACCGATTCGCCGTGATGCTCAAACCGCTCATTGACCGCGGATGCGTTCTCGAGATACTAGATGCGTAGCCCAGTGCGGTAGTGCGTACTGCCATCTTGTGCTTTACCGAGGCCCAGTACTTTGATTTTGCATACTCCAGTCTAATCGGTACCTCCAGTCAAAACGTTCCAAGTAGATTGTAGCATGTACATGTACAACATCCACAGCTTCTAGAATACGCACAGGCGAAATATTATAAAATCGTTACGCTCTTCAACAGTTTTTTTCCAAGAAAAACACCGGCCCTGTCATTATACAAAACATCTCGTGTCCGCATTATCATAATTTTTTCTTGTCATCAGGGCCGACCGCGACACCCGCAGTCGTAGGCGTCGTATCCTGCCACACCCCGTTCTTGTCCTTCTTGCGCACCGTAAAGCACGCAATTCCCATAAAGTTCGTGATGTCGTTGATCACCAGCGTGCAGAACCGCGCGTACGCGGCGAAGGAGACCGCGAGCGTCAGGTAGACGACGAGCGTGCGATTTGTTTCGTTCGTCTGGATTAGCGGGGCCCTGGGCGGCGCGGATTCAATTCAGTCACTAGAGGGGAGGAAGGACGTGGCGTACCGGCCAGGAATCAGGGGGAGGTTTGCGTCGACGGCAGCGACGAGGCTCCAGACCCACATCCAGTCCCACCACGGGAAGGGCGAGCTGGTGACGTGCGCGAGGATCATGCGCCCGACCTGGTGCGCGAACTGCAGGCCCCACGCGCAGAGGAAGGGCACGAAGAGCGCCGAGTTGAGGAGCACCGCGTCGTCGTAGCGCGGGTGCGAGAGCCAGAAGAGCTGGATCGCGGCGGAGACGACGAATGGGAGGAGGAGCAGCAGCGGCCAGGTCGTGGACTTGCCCTTGCTAAGCATGGCGCGACGGACGTTGCGGTAGCTGGGGCGGGTGAGTATTGAGGGGGGATGAAAGGGAGAGGCGGGCAGACCTGGCCTGGACGTTGAAGGCGACCCCGAAAGCGCCAAAGACCATGAAGGAGTCGTTCAAGGGCAGGTCGGGCAGCTGGTTGATGAGGGGGACGTTCGTTAACCGCAGGAATGACAGAATTCCGGTGTCCCAGAAGGAGGGACCTGGCGGAGCGTTTAGCCTGAGTTGAGGTGGAAGAACGGGACGCACCGTAAACGCCGCTAATCGCGTAGATGACGACAATCATCAAGATGCCCTCGACGGGGCCAGAAAATACGCCGAGGTATAATTCGCCTGAGGGCTAGTCAGCGCGGCCGAGGCAGGTTTCGGGAAACAAACCTGTGTGATACTCTTCCCATGTGGTAAGGTAGAAATTGGCGAGAGTTGCCATTTGGGACGCGACCGTCCACCACGAACGTCCGAGATTGAGGGCTTGTGCGGCGAGAATGACTTCGAGCGTTGTGTTCATCGCATCACAGCCTAAGAAACGTCAGATATTGAAGGGAGAGGATAATGGGACTCACCGTGATCAAACATCTCCCCCAGAGGTCCCGCCATTCCCGTCCTCCGGGCTTGCTTGCTGTGCCACCAGGTAAGAAAGTCATGAATACACGACTGGACGCGTGTCGCACCCGTCTATAGCATCGAAACTCTGGTACATAAACAGTCCAATGGAGCACCTGCGCGTTTCAAAAATTGTCAACGCGCATGATAACACATGGACAGCACACATACGAGAAGTATACCCAGCTAGGTATCACCACGCCGCCTTTTTCCGTGAGATACGCGGGGTCATACAAAAGCACCGTCGCGAAATTCAAAAACACGATGGATAACCCCGACAAGGTGATCTAAAATCGGGTAAATGACCTTGGAACAGTTAGTACGGGTCGGCCTACCGTGTTGGGTGCGACTGAGAGCGGCCATAGCGTGACGAACCACGTCCAGAACGGATTTAAGACATATTTTGACAGGGGAGATCTGCGCACAATTGGGATTCACGCGGAAATGGTCAAGGAAAAGGGACAGACTTGTCTACTCCTTTGTACGCGTATTTATGAAGGTTCTGGAGGGCATCTTGTGGAATAAAGGCCATTCGACGTGGTGGAGGAGAGGAAGGCGAGATTCGTACCCTATGAACGTGCGTCATGACGGCTGTTTCGGACCGGTTTGGCCTCAAATTTTGGAAATATATCTTAGTACAAGAGGTTCGTTTATCGGCAGTAATACAACAAAGGAGACTTCAGTGTTCAAAGGGTCTTCTTTTGAGGTCATTTATCCCTGCAGTGTGCGTTTTGGCCACCAGGGCAGCCCTATCCATCCAGCATTTCGAGAGCGCATCCGCGGTCAATGAGCGGTTTGACCATCGAGGCGAATCCTTCATCTGCGAACATCCTCTTAGGGATCTCATGCAAGTTGAGCGTCCGAAGGTTGGGGAACAACCCTTCGACTAAAGCGAGAAAATGCTGCTTCAATTGTTCCCATTGGTCCACCCGCGATTTTGGATCCATTGGACCGATATGCAGACTGACGACTGTGACCGAGGGGTACACCCCGACAGGGGGATCGGTCATGAAGAGATGATAGTTGAGCTCACGGAGCGCTGGGCAGCCTTGGAGGCAGCGCGTGAGGGAATGATAACGCGGGAAGAACTTGTCTGCCAGTTCGACGGTTTGAAGACGAGATCCGTGAGCTAGCCAAATTAAGCTCATGCCCCGCTCGACGAAGGGGATATCCATGATGAAAGTAGTCAGGGACGGGAGTGACCACAGCGAAACACTGCGGAGGAGGTCGAGGTTCGACACGCCTATACGCAGGGTGCGTAGATTGGGGAGATGGATGGCCTTTGTATCGTCATGCAGAAATTGCATACCTCTCCCCCGCATGCTCAGGAAGAGATACTCCAAATTCGGTGCTGCAGATAGAACTCCCCAGAGCGGGGTTTCCCTGCCAGTGGCGTCATCGCCATAGATCGACCAATCTAGTCGCTTTAGAGACAGTGCGGGGGACGGTACACTTTTGTCGAACGCCAAGCGTCGTGGACGGCGCCGAAGGAGGACCGTTATGTTCGGGCAAATACCAAATATCTCTGCCAGCGACAAGGAGTCAGTTAATAATGTCATTCGCCGTACCTGTCAAATATAATTCAGTATTGTCTTCGCAAAGAGGTAATGATTTTCGAGACGAACCCATCGGCCATATTCCGGGTGGGTCCTTGCCCAGGTGCTGTCGGAAATTGGGAGCTTCACGTTGCGGTAAAGAAAGCTCGTTGCCCAGTTACGCCAGTTCTTGCAGACCAAAACGAGGGCATGATACGGATTCTTCACGTCCCGAGGTGCGAAAGGAGGCTGGAATGGTGTATACAGTGCGGTATACGAGCACTCATCGAGATGCTCGAATATTTCCAGCCAAAGTTCAGGAGGAAGTGTTTCGTGCTTGAGGAGCGACATGACTGCTACAATCCAAGTACGCGGTTTGAAACGCTGGAAGTGCTTCTGGCAAGGTGACTGTGCGCAAGCGATCGGGAAGTGCCGGGCCGGAAACCTTCACGTCAAGTATTGGTCCTGCTTCTGTCCTTCATGGACGAAAAGCAAGTTCATCGAATCCGAACTGGCATAGCTATTCTACTGGAGCGACTTGGCGGAGCAAACGGTTCGGTTCGCCAGGGTTTGCAAGAACGCGAAAACAGGACGCCCAACTCTTGACAAGTGCAAAACGCGGGAGTAATTATAAAAATACAGAGGAAGAACTAAACAGATAACAATTCCAATCCAGGCCGTCCAGCGATAGCACTTTGTATAACGGATAAAGACAGAATGGGGCCGTGTGTAGGTATGTCCATGACTGACGTCGAGACCAGCGAGCAGCGTCACGGTGTAGGATGAATGAATGTGCAGATCCCAAATTGCCGTCCTTCATCGCACAAGATGTTGCAGTACTGGACAAAATCGTCAGAAGTCTCCCCACAGAAAGGATTACACTTTGCGCACCATCGATAGTAGGGTATCCGCGCCCTGCGTCAATTTGGCCGGAAATTCGCGGTGCCATCCTTCTCAAGCACCAGTGTTGAGCGCGGCTGGAGCCACGGTGGCTGCTCCATCGACTGCAGCGTAGGCGCGGCGTTTGCATTCTGTGGCCGTTGCGACTTGGCACTCTTCGAACGCCCATCCTGGCCTAGCACTTGTGCTTTGCTCGGTATGCAGCCCATGATGTATCTGTTCGTCCATTGTCAGCAGTGCCTGTGGGATGGGCGAACGCGCGCACCAGAGAGGAATAAGGAGTGGTGGTGGTCAAGTTCAAGTGGTGGTCAGTAAAGAGATCTTCTTCACGCCGCTACATCGCGTTTTAGAGTAATTTTGGCGCCTCCTGCGTCCCCAAGAGCACGATTTGTCGCTCCAACAATACAAATTATCACGGATCGGTGATATGTGTTGCAATTTGAGGCGCCTAGAACGAGGTCGAGACCGTGATGGGACGCGACGCGAACCAGTTGGAGTAGCGAATCGGAGTGTGATTCCGCTTAGAGTCTCGACCAATAGGGGATTAATTAAATTAAAACCGTGTCCTATTGGCTGAACACGGTCACATGATATTGGATGTGGAGCATCCCACACGTAATATATAGTTGAAAAAAACCTCCCACCAACCAACCATGCACACCTAGACGGCACTGTATGCTTTCTCAACCTTCCCGAGATGAGTCTCTGTACGGTCGGGTTAGTGAGGGACGGGCAAATTGAGGAGGGCGCTCACTCATGAGCTGCCAGCTTCCGAACCGCGACATAACAGCAAACGCACGGTCAAATACGTCTACAAATGCAGCCTCTGCACTGCTCGGAGTATCGTGTGCCCAAGCCGGTCGCGCAGCTCGTAAAACAGCAATCTCGTCGATGAATATTTCGCACGCAGCGACCCAAACCATCTGAAGTAAATGAGTGGGAAGCAATTCACTTGTTTTGGGAAGCGCCCTTACCGAGAGGATCGGATTTATGAACCTGGAATCGTGCGGGTCAACTTCCATCGTGAGCTCGAGAATTGCCTTCGCAGCAGCGAGGCATTTTTTCTTTGATTCTGGCTTTGTCTGTGCAAAGGTCCCGTGGAGTTGAACTATGGCCGCATGCGCTATGCTCAGTCCAGCGAGAACTAAACGATGAACATTAGCCGAATTTGAGGCTGAATCGGCCTGGCTGAAAAGGTCATCTATTTGGCTGTCTATTTTGGCGAACGAGTCGGAAAATTGTTGCGCCTGTCCCTGGGTCATGTCTGTCACAAATTAGACTGAATTATGGTTGAACTTCTTGCATCAAGGATAGCTTGCCTTGATTCCAACGAATAACGAGACTATTGGCTCGTTCCCAAAGTACGACCGCCTTTGCGAGAAGAGTCTTCGGAGACAAGATAGCAGTGGGAGTTTCTGTGCTTTCCAGATATTGGGAGACCGTGGAAGGCGTCGATGAAGAGGCCTATGAATGCTTTGAAACGGGAAGTTAACCGACGAGTTGAACTTACGTACAGTCGCGTCGTCTGGCCAAGGCATTGCGAGCATTTCAGCTGAGTCCGGTAAATTGGGAAAGGTGGCCAGCGCCACCGCCCAAGATTTATCGAGAATAATCGTTGCCCAACACGCGTCTATACGGTCCGCGTCTTCAGAAGTGTCGGTATCTGCGATCAGACTCGGGGCAGATCGGTCAACATTGAACAGCCCGCCGCTGAGCGCAAGAGACGCAGCCGCGGTCGTGTGATATCGCCCTTCAAGAAATCTGCCAGAGGCGTAGAAATAATTCGAGAGAAGGATCTCCGTCTGCAAAGCATGTATCGCTTTCCGAGGATGTAACCCAGACAGAGAGACCGGCAAGGATGTCAGTGCGCGGGAGAGGAATTCTTTTTCATGCATCTTCAGAGCGGCGGAGTCCGACAGCGACAATCCGATAAGATACACGGCAGTCAAGAGAGGTGGGGTCGGTCTTGAATGATGGCCAATGGGATAGGATAATAGGACCTCACGACGAAAGCGAGAGATGTCGAGGAAAAATCCCCAATCGGAAGCATAAGGGATGAACGTATCGAGGCTGAAAGCCTACATTAGCGAATACTACGTGTAGCCCAGGATTCAGCAGCTCACAAATTTTCAACCATATTGCGCGGAGGTTCGGGGGAATTCCACCACGAATCGACGATCGAGGCGGGTTCGGGGGCTGCGACTATGATAAGAAATTCACTCTTCAGAGCAGAATAAAATTACATACACGGTGGTCCCGAGGAATGGAGAGCTTGAGGGAGACTGGGCGTCTGTGACCGCCTCTGAGGCTGCCTATATGGATCATAAAGATACACAGTTTCGCTCGTCGCGGCCGCGGGGTGCTCTAGCTCGTATATACGGTCTTCTAACCGGCTAATGTCCTCCTCCAAGATATCTGCCTTAGAACGGCTCTGGTTGTCCAAGTATTCGCAGTCATCAGCACGAGAGGATGTCTCGCATGGACCACAAATTGGTCGCCTATAAAATAACCGCTCAGAGAAGCTCCAACAGTCAGCGGGTGGCTAACCGTGCGTCACATTTCTGTGTTCCTCGTTAGACAAAAACGTAGGTTGAGAAGGAGGAAAGGGAACATACAATTCTCCTCCGACGGCAGGAGGCACAGGCTTGATTTCTTTGAAGGCTCGGGGGTTCAGCCATTTCAGAGGCAATTCAACCATAGCCCCAGATTATAAAGCTGCTTTATATGCAAACCCTGGACGGCACAACATCGTTACATTGTCATCTCTGAGGCTCCCTCAGCGCGGGCCACCGGGATAAATTAGCACTTCGAAGCATAGTCATCCCCGGAGAATCGGCGTCGATGATTAGAGCGCAGACAGACATGGCGGTGTCGGAAGAGAGGGACCGTGCGGGTTGGACCGGTGACCGGTTATTAGTGTCCCGGAATCTTGCGAATTGACCCCTTCACACACAACTGCTCGCAGTCTGAAAAAAATCGTTTTGCAGGCCAGGGGTTGCCAGCGATTGCCCTACGAATTTCAGAATTTTTGCTCCTTGCCACTGGACCAATCGACATTAAACCTTGCGCACTTCCGATGCTGAGTCGGAACTCACCTCACCGTTTATCCGAAGGGGGTAGCGAACTCGAAGCCGCTGCGAGACCAGCAAACTGTATTGCTCGAGAGGAAGTGCGATGTAAAGTCGGAGGGCACTGGCACCACGCCGTTGGCGAACAAGGCCATTATACCGTTTATCCGAGGGGGGCGAACTTGAAGCCGCTGCGAGACAGGCAGTCTCGAGATGAGCAAGTACGAAGTGAAGTCGGAGGGCACTAGCACATCACCATACCGTTTATCCGAGGGGTGAATGAGGCGTGAAGCGTTGACCGAAAGACATGAGTAGCCCGTGCCAGGCAGACCATCCGATTCAGCGTTGTTAAGGTTGGAGGACTTACGGAGGAACGAAAATCGCCTATATGATACATATGTAGTACATCGACCCTACTCGCTACTTTTGCCTCAACTCTCTAAATGTCGACGTAGCCTTAATCCACTCTACCAAACCCTCCCGCTTCACCAGCGTCCCGCTATCCCCTTGCTCCGCCTGAATCTTCTTCTTCTCCCCGCCGACGATCTCCCATTTCTGCTCCTTGACTTTGACGGCCCCACTCTTGAGCTCGTCCGCGCCCAGAATGATCGCAAAGGGCACCTCGTCCTGCTCCCCAGCCGCGAATTGAGCAGTGAGTTTAGGCTTCTTCTTCGCCAAAAAGTCAGCCTAGGCAGGCGCGCACGGTCAGCTCAGAGGATAATGGAAAGTCGCGGACCGCTCGCCTTGATCCCCCCTTCTCGTAGCTCACGCACGAGCGCAATGCGCTCCTCGAGCAGTCCATCGCCGGCAGCCATCACGTACACCATCGTCTCCTTGGACCGCCCGCCCTTCTCGACCCACTTCGGCCACACCAGTGCGAAGATGCGATCCAGTCCAAAGCTGATACCGATGCACGGCAGGTCGGTAGCCTTCCTCCCTGCCGCCGCCGTAAACATCCCGACTAGCCCGTCGTACCGCCCACCAGCGGCAATCGACCCGACGCCAACCTGCGACTCATCGATCTCCTCTTCCTCGTCATCGGCCTTCGGCTTCTTTGCCTTTTTCTTTAGCGGTACGGGGGCATCGGTAGTGGAAGCCTTGAAGCTCGGCGGGGCAGATGCCTCAACGACGGCCTCGTAGATTATTCCGGTGTAGTAATCCAGCCCGCGGGCAAGAGAAAGATCGAACGAAAGCTTCGTCTGGAGTCAATGATAATTCGCCGCAACTGTATGCGTCCTCACCTTGTCGATAACGCCGTAGACGCGGAGGTATGTGAATAGCAGGCCCATCTCCGTTATACCCTGCTTCGCATTAGCGTTGGCCATAAGCGCCTCGTCGGCCGATAGCTGCTCAAGGAGACTTGGCCCGCCTGAAAAAGATCAGTGAGCTGGATGACGGCACAGGAAAATGTAGATATACCCTTGTGCTTTACATATTCCCCGATTTTGTCCGCGATAGCGGGGTCAAGCCCTTTCTCATCGGTCATTTCCTTCTTGACTTCGGACCAGGGGAGCTGCAGGCGGGATTAGGGCGCGGGCGCACCGTGTCATGGCGACTAAATTACCTTGTCCAATTTATCGACCGCCGATGATATCGGTCGAATCTTCTCTGCCGGGACGCCGCACACCTCGAAAACACCGTCTAGAATTTTTCGGTGATTTATCTGCACAGGTGAGCGCTGAATTCGACAACAAGAAAAAACGATCAACCTTGATCGTAAATTCGCCGACATCCAGCTTGCCGAGAACCGTGCATATAAGGCTGACGATTTCGGCGTCTGGAATCATTGCATCCCATGTCCCGCATATATCAAAGTCCTAAAACAGCATCAGGGTCACGAATGGACGGGTATCGTACCCTCCAACTCACTGCCTGTGAGAATTCCCGCATACGGCCCTTGGAGACGACGGGGTTGTCTCGACGGTAGACTTTGCCGACTTGCCACAGCTTGGACTGAGGAATAATCGCGCCGGCCATAGCAAGGTATCGCGCTAACGGAACGGTATGGTCGTACCGCAGCGCCAGTTGTTCGCCGCCCTGGTCCATAAGATCGAATATGAGTTTCGCGTCTTCCCCGTATTTGCCAGCCAAGATGTCTTTCCGCTCAAAGACGGGTGTGTCGAGACAACTGCCGCCGTATGTTGTGAAACACTCTTTGACTGTGCGTTCTATGCTCTCCCTGCAGAACATCTCTGCTGGACCCCAGTCCTTGGTACCCTGCGAGCCTACTTTAAGTAATTGAGGTTAGGACGATAGGTGCACACTCATGGGCTAACTTTGGCAGTTTTCAGCAAGATGAGTTCGCGCTTTTTAGCCCCAGTTGCTGCTGAAGCGCCATCGGAGCCCTTGGACAGCGCTAGTGACTTCTTGAGCTCTCCAAGTTTCTTTTTTGCTTCTTCAATCACTGAGGCTTCTGCATTTTGTAAACGCAGCTGGTTGAACAGGGTAGTTTGGTTGGTGATTTGCTCTGAGATGGATTCAATTGACGCCATGGAGAGTGAACGTCTGGCAAGACGAAGCAAGGATAATCGATGGGTTTGGACAAGGTGGAAGAGCATCCAATTCGGGTAAAATTTGTGACTCGATCAGCGTGACTCAACAATGAAACGCGGTCAGGTGCCGCGACGCGTCAATTACAACACAAAAACGCTTTAACGAGGGATGAGAAGATTCGTGCATAAACATCTCTTAAATAGCTACGGTGGCGAAATGTAACTTATCTCCAGCTTATTTCGAGCTAGAAATCGAACGCCCGTCGTAATGTACATTCGTCTGGGTCTGCACATTCACTTCGAGGCTGTCCTTGGAGCGGTGTTAAACCAGGAGTTTGCATAAGACACTGAAAGTACCGGCTGGATTTTCGTCGGTGGGGAGGAGACCTGATACACAATCCCAATCATTTTTCGTCCTTTCAGAAAAGAGAACACGGAGACGCGCCGAATATTGTCTCGCCATGGTCATTCGTCGTGGCTCCAGGAGCAACACTGGGTTATCTTGTTCGCATGAACACGCTGATTGTTCGCGGATGCTGTTCCGCGTATTCAGGCTACGGTGCGGTAATATCAGTGGCGGACAATAAAGCGGCGAGGGTGCTCGCACGTCAAGAACAACGAATTCGCGTAGACTGAAGGATTAATGAGGATCCTCATATTCGAAGGTCATCAGGAACAGCGTACGTTTGCCGATCACAAAATACAACCCCAAAAATATCAGATTTTGAGGAATGATGACCCACTTGGGGACGGACAAATCAGCACGGTGAAGGAATAGAAAATCTATTACCATACGCATAACAGTGAAATGACTGTGCCGATGCTATGCGTGATTCATTCGTCTGACACAAATTATTGGGTATGAAGGGCGTATTTACCATGTCAAAGAGCCTGGGGCGAATTAAATCACATATGTCAGCTAGATTCAAGGACGCACCGGACTCAAGGCCATAGAGGAGCAGTTTGTCAAGGATATCATTGAAGCTGTAAGGCAAATCAACATACGCAAGCGAGCGAGCGGTTCAAAACAATCACCGTCCGATCTCTGTTCGATTTGATCGGAACAAGTAAACGAGCAGACCAGCGATGAGGACATCGACGGCGGACGATACTGCTAATCCGAGGGTGAAGATCCACTGAGTATAGTTGATTAACCTGGAGGAACACATAAATATAACACACGTACACGCGCGCGCAACTTTAGCAGCTCGAAGCTTTGGTAATTGAGCCTGGGAAGAGTTTTAAACATGCAACCGTATCTGTTTCAGTGCCGCAGCATACATTTTCGATGTAGTGACTGCTCAACGGTGAGTTAATATTCCTGCGCGAAATGCAACGATCATACCTGATGCGCAGGCTATTGGCTCGGCGACGAGTTAAATTTTTCGAAACACATTAGGCAGTTCGAGGCGCACCCAGACGAAAGACAGTGAGCACAAGCTGAGCCTTCATTCAATATCAAGACTCGAGGTCGTGCAATCTGGCACATACCACCGGGATGGTCATGAATAAATTCTTCTTGCTGAGCAAGAAGATGCGATGCGCGAGAAAACTGTGGACGAATTTCACTTGGTTCAATCACACCAAATTCAGACTAGGTCAGACTTACCAGTGCACGAAAACGGTGATGAGTGCCTAAACGAAAAGATCGTGAGGGCTTGACAATACGGAAGATTATGCCCACAGTCAAGATAACAATGAGCTGAAGACTCGAATATTAGTCGGAAATTATGCACAGAGTCTTTGCGCCGCACTGCGATACACCTATAGTACATGCCGTGAAAACATGCCTTCATAGCAGAGGAAGACGTACCAGGGAATATGATCGATTTTATCCGGATTTCCGTAGCTGTCGACGAAGTAATACCAGACTCCGCTCCAAAGGAACACGGTGTGTACATTATCCAGGAGCCTTTCACGGGCATCATCTTCTGACTCATCCAACTCTCGAGCATTCCTTACCAGACACCGAAAACCTGAACTTCGGTGTTAGAAAGTTGAACCAACAGAATTAATATGCACGAGACAGACCAGGGCTTTGATATAGGAAGGATCTCGTTTATAGGACCGATAGTAATTCACCGTCTGGAGGTTGGAAATCCCGGAGAGACTGGACGGAGCGTCAGAAGCGGCGAGTGCGACGAAATGAACCAGGAAGCAACAAACATTGAAGCAAAGAGGGCCCCGAGGAGAAGCGCTCCAAAGGTTGTGCGGATATTGGGCGCAGACATCGTAAATATACCGTAACGAGTTTGAATAAAAGTGTATAAGTAGGTTCAACGCCGCGGCATTCATCCTGTCTACTTTTACTTTTCAACATACCGGTTCTGATTTTGCTTTCCTTCCAAGGTCTCCTCTGTGTCAGCTTTGCGGAATGGCAGTTGAACATGATCAATCTGGGTGTCACAAAAGTCCGATTTGGGTTATAAGGGCTTACAGAGTTATATGCCTCTTGTAATTGACTTACAACGAGGAGATAAGTACTTGTAACTGCCTATAGATTACCTCCTCCTGAATTCCCCCCCATTATTTTTTCTCCCTAATCTCTTTGGGATACTCAAACCTAATCAAGCAAGCCATCCATGTGTAACGTTTTCGAGAATTATTGCGGCACTTCTGTCAGCTGTGGAGCCGCTGTCCGGAGCTCGGTACATAACTCATGTCAGGACCATCCAGTGCATGTATTCATGTGCCTGTGGGTTTGGTAATGGACCTGGCTTGAAAACGTCAGGTGGAGGAGGATGTATTACTGCTGAGGCCCCTATAAGGAACAAGCAGGCAAGTATTGTACCAACATACACACATCGTAATGTATGCTACAATCATCGCCAGCCTTCTCACTGAGGTAGCATCGGCACCGATAGCAGCTACACATCACACAATAAATACATTGTAGACGTAACTGACTTCGCGAACAAACTTGATCCCCTTCCTCATTGGGGTTTCACACCGCCGAAATTTGAATTCAGATAAAAACTGACTGAAATTTGAGACATCCCTGGTAGGGATTTCAGATAAAATCTGGGGTCAATCAAGAGGCCTGGCTGAATTCAGAGAAAAAATTCGGCTCGGCTCGGCTCGGCTTGGGTTCGGCCCATTTTCGGCAGCCATAGTTTCCGGGTAGTTCCGTGTTCAACCGCAATTTCAACAATCCGCGCTACAGGACTTAAGTCAACGACGCACCGTTCGTGGATGTGGCAAAACATACCCACCTTTGCCGCCTCCCGAACTCGAGGAATATTTAAGTCGGTAGGTAGATTACAGGCGCACAACGTGCATCAAATGTATGCCGCGGCTACGGATACCTTCTGATTGATGGCCAGCTGGAAGCAGTCAAAGCATTTGGCAGGAAGAAGAAGGGCGGAGGTAAGGTTCAGGATACTGCTTCTGAGGATTAAAATTCTGACTAGGCAATGTATTTTGAGCGTGCGGAAGACGCAGCGAGCAAAACTACATGTATACAATTTTTGGAGGTGAGGAAGTTTTTTTCAGATAAAATTCGACCCTGGCAGAGGCCTAGGTAAAATTCAGATGAGATCTGCCCGGGGAACTTTTCGGACAAGCATCATGGTATATTTTCAGGGGTCCTGTCCCAACTCGATGCCAACTCGATGCCAACTCGAAGTCAGGACCCTTCCAAGTTGGATGTCAAGTGACATAATGAAACGCGGTCAGGTGCCGCGACGCGTCCACCAGAAGAGGGGCAGTGCAACATCCTAAGTAGAGGCAACCAACATATCCATTACATGTAAATGACTGGGGCTCCTCTCGACGAGAAGGTTCGTGCATAAAAATCTCTTAAATAGCTACAGCGGCCAAGTACAATTCATGCCCGGTTTATTTCGAGCTCGAAATCGAACTTGCGTCGTAATGCACATTCGTCTGGGTCTGCACATTGACTTCGAGGCAGTCCTTGGAGTGGTGTTAGACCAGGAGTTTATATAAGACGCTGAAAGTACCGGCTGGATTTTCGTCGGTGGGGTGGAGACCTGATACACAATCCCGATTATTTTCTGTCCTTTCGGAAAAGAAGAACACGGAGACGCGCCGAATATTGTCTCGCCACGGTCATTCGCCGCGGCTTCAGAAACAAGACTGGGTTATCTTGTTCGCATAAACACGCTGATTGTTCGCGGATGCTGTTCCGCGTATTCAGGCTACGGTGTGGTAAAATCAGTGGCGGACAATAAAGCCGTGAGGGTCCTCGCACGTCAAAAATAACGAATTGGCGTAGACTAAGGGAGGGTTAATCCCCATGCTCAGAGGTCATCAGGAACGGCGTACGTTTGCCGATCACAAAATACAACCCCAAAAATATCAGATTTTGAGGAATGATGACCCACTAGTGCGGACAGAAAAGTCAGCACGGTAGAAGAAGGGAGAACCTATTACCATACGCATAGCATTGAAATGACTGTGCCGACACTGTTTGTGTTTCATTCGTTCAACACAAGTTATTGGGTACTATGAAGGGTATATCTACCATGTCAAGGAGCCTGGAGCGAATTAAATTACAAACGTCAACCAGATACAAGGACGCACCGGACTCAAGGCCATAGAGGAGCAGTTTGTCAAGAACATCATTGAAGCTGCAAGGCATATCAACATAAGCCAGCGGGCGGTTCAAAACAATCACCGTCCGAGCTCTGTTCGATTTGATCGGAATAGATAAACGAGCAGACCAGCGATGAGGACATCGACGGCGGATGATACTGCTAATCCGAGGGTGAAGATCCACTGAGTATAGTTGATTAACCTGGAGGAACAAAGAAATATATAACACCTACACGTGCATACAACTTTAGCAGCTCGAAGCTTTGGTAACTGAGCCTGGGAAGAGTTCAACATGCAATCGTATCTGTTTCAGTGCCGCAGCATACATTTTCGATGTAGTGACTACTCAACGGTGAGTTAATATTCCTGCGCAAAATGCAACGATCATACCCGATGCGCAGACTATTGGCTCGTCGACGAATGAGAATTCGAAACACATTAGGCAATTCGAGCCGCACCCAGACGAAAGACAGTGAGCACAAGCTAAGCCTTCATTCAATATCAGGACTCGAGGTCGTGCAATCTGGCACATACCACCGGGATGGTCATGAATAAATTCCTCTTGCTCAGCAAGAAGATGCGATGCGCGAGAAAACTGTGGACGAATTTCACTTAGTTCAACCGCACCAAATTCAGACTAGGTCAGACTTACCAGTGCACAAAAACCGTGATTAGTGCCTGAACAAAAAGATCGTGAAGGTTTGACAAAGCGCGGAAGATTATGCTTACAGTCAGGATAACAATGAGCTGAAGAATCGGACATCAGTCGGAATTTATGCACAGTCTTTGCAACGCACTGCGATACACCTATGGCACACGCCATGAAAACATGCCTTGATAGCAGAGGAAGACGTACCAGGGAATATGATCGATTTTATCCGGGTTTCCGTAGTTGTCGACGAAGTAATACCAGACTCCGCTCCAAAGGAACGCGGTGTGTACATTATCCAGGAGCCTTTCACGGCGGGCATCATCTTCCGACTCAGTCAACTCTAGAGCATTACTTACCAGACACCGAAAACCTGGACCTCAGTGTTAGAAAGTTAAATCAGCGGAATGTATACGACACAGACCAGGGCCTTGATATGCAGTGGGTCTCTTCTGTAGGACCGATAATAATTCACCGTCTGGAGGTTGGAAATCCCGGAGAGACTGGACGGGGCGTCAGACGCAACAAGATGAACTGGGAAGCAACAAACGTTGAAGCAAAGAGGGCCCCAAGGAGAAGCGCGCCAAAGGTTGCTGGGATATTGGGCGCAGACATCGTAAATATACGAGTTTGAACGAAAGCGTATAAGTAGGTTCAACGCCGCGGCACTCATCCTGGCTACTTTTACTTTTTCAACATGATTCCAGCCACCGGTTCTGATTTTGTTCTCATCCCAAGATCTTCTGTAGGTCATCTTCTCGTGGAGCTGTTGGCCATGGGGAACCAGGGGACCATCGCGTAATGGCAGTTAAACACGATCAGTCTAGGCAGGGTAGGAAAAAAATAGGGCAAGATCAGATAGTCTCTTAGGGGAGCATGCGGAGAGAAAATGTCGATTACCGTTATGCGGTTCAATCAAACAGTAAACCCAGAACAAAGAACCGGGCACACCAGCGAGAACGTTAACGGCGCCCAACACTGCAGTCGTTCGTGATGCACCGCTTCTCCAAAATTGCACCGGATGACATAAGTTGTGTATGGTCTTTCCTTGGCTCTTCCACCGCGCGGATGTGGATGCAGGAATCGAGTCAATGAATTTCTGGCAGAACTAATTGTTCCAGGTACGACTGTTGAGATCTAGAGTGAAAGGATTGCTGTTACGATGGACACGACCAACGAGATGCGCCACAAAATCTGGCACCAGCTCAGCGCTTGAATTCCACGTCCACCGGGTTCAGAAGGGAAAAAACGGCTGCAGAATCAGAAAACTGTTATTCGAGATTCAAAATTCCTGAACAGCGGAGTGACGAGAGGACGTGAGAGCGCTCAGCCAGGATAACGACGACAAGATAAGCCCCAGTGATATTTGAGAAAGGCCCCAGGATCACAAGGACAGCGGCGGCACGGCTTCGAGGATCCGGAGAAAGAGACTGCAGGTGTTGGAGGTAATGTGCGTGCGGCGATGGTTGAGGCGATCTGGACGAGGTGGCTGTTCTATGATACGTCCGCGTTCTTGTTGTCAAACCATGGGCGAACGGAAGGTACCTTGCTCTCTGTGAGTCGCGGGCTGTTGATCACGCATCAAAGATTCAACACTGGCCAAAAGTTGATCGGAAGTTCAATGGTCCGGCCCGCACTTCCCGATCGCTCTCTTCTTGCCATCTCGTTCCAGCATAAACAAGACTGAGTCGACGTCTGCTGGACTTCTCAGAAATGCTTCCACACGTTTCAAGCGGCGTACTTGGATTATAAGAGTCATGAAACACGAAATACTTCCTCCTGACCTTTGGCTGGAAATATTCGAGCATCTCGATGAGTGCTCGTATACCGCACTGTATACACCATTCCAGCCTCCTTCAGAAATTCGGGACGTGAAGAATCCGTATCATGCCCTCATTTTGGTCTAGAACTGGCGGAACTGGGCCATGAGCTTTCTTTACCGCAACGTGAAGCTCCCTGATTCAGACAGCTCCTGAGCAACAACCCACCCGGAATATAGCCAATGGGTTCGTCTCTGAATTGCTACTCACTTGAAGAAAATGCTGAAATCATTATTATGGATAGGTTCGGCGAATGACATTATTATCTCGCTCCTTGTCGTCGCCGGCCGAGATATTTGGTATGTGCCCGAACATAACAGTCCTTGTTCGGCGCAATCCACAACGCTTGACATTCGACAAAATGTACCGTCCCCCGCGCTATCTCTGAAGCGACTAGATTGGTCCATCTATGACGAAGACGCCACTGGCAGCGAAAACCCGCTCTGGGGAGTTCTATCTGCGCACCGAATTTGGATCCTCTCTTCCTGAACATGCGGGGGAAAGGGAATATGCAATTTATGCATGACGCTACGAAGGTCATACATCTCTCCAACCTACGCACCCTGCGTATAGGCCTGTCGAACCTCGATCTCCTCCGCAGCGTTTCCCTATGGTCACTCCCGTCCCTGACTACTTTGATCGTCGACGCGGTCTGCTGCAGATGGGCGTGAACTTGTTCTAGGCTGGGCCACGCACGGATCGCATCTCAAAGTCATCGAGCTCGAGAACTATTGTCTGACATCTTCCATCCAAGGCTGCTCGACCCTCCGCGAACTCAACTAACTATTATCTTCTTGCGACCGCTCTCTTTATGCAGGGAGACTACCCTTCGATCGCCGTCGTCGGGATGCGTATCCTCAAGCGTCGTAGGAGTGGGAACAGTTGGAGTGGCATTTCTCGCTCTGAGCCGAGGGTTGTTCCCCGATCTCCAGCGGCTCAGACTCTACAGAGATCCCAATTGTATTTTTGCAAGCAAGGAAATCGCCCCGACGCTCCAACGGCTCACCGGCCGGGGATGTGCTCTTCAAGTTGAGGTGGTTGGTAGATTCAATAGCATAGCGCTGTGACCTGTAGCACCTTGTTCACCAACAGTCTCAGATTTCAGCAGTGTTAATGTACAATGTACCAACCACAAAGCTTTGCCAGTTTGCACCATTTTAACCCATTTTTTTTTCGCCGAACTTGAGTCTCACATCAATAGCACAGCCACATCTCAGACCTTTCTTCGCGTTCCCTCACCACAGAATGCAGCTCAATTCTTGTCCCTTTTCGATTGCACCGCGGCTGGCTATACTCAATTTATTCGCACGTCTCCGGGATCCGTCGGTATACACCGAGTTGCACCAAGGCGGAATCCGTTTTGAGCGGTTCAATCACCGTTCACCGTTGGTTTCGGTCAGTGGCATCACGCCCTGATAGGGATTCGCCATGTCCCTCCTTGCAACTGGCCATATCCCTCCCTGACCGAGCGATGGGGCCTTGAGGAAAGAAGCGATATGCCTTGCCGCCGACCAAAAAAATGATCAACACTTTTTTAAATGGACTTCTACTTTGCATCCCTCGCTGAACGCCGTCCGGCTATTGCAGGCGACGCCTGGTAACAGGAGTCCGGACACTACTGCCCGTTGAACTACCCGCTCAGGTGTTGCACTCGACGGGGAGACGCGACCGAAAACTGTTATGACGACTGGAATGACGAGTGACCGCGATTTCCTTTATATACAAGCTTTCGTCCGATGGTGTTTCTTCACAACCCACACACTCAAACAGTAAGCTTCTCTCCTTCTCACTCTTCGCAAATCCTTACTCACGAACAACTTCTTTCAGCATTTGTAGCGTTCTTGCTGGTCAAAACGCTTATTTGTTTACTACGCCAAACCGCAATTTTTTAACGAACCTTAACGAGTCACGACTCTTTCACGACTTTCAATGTCTTCTCAAGCTACGCGTCGTACCAGAGTGGCCTCTCCCATGCGGGCGACATCCAAGAAACAATCTCCGACCCCTATTCTCAAACGGCCGTCCCCGCTCGACTTGGAGCCCAACTCCTTCGCAATTACGTCTGGCACTATCCTCGTTGTATCCCCCGCCATCTCATCCCCGCATGTGCGCGTGGGGTCAACGAGTTTATTCGCCAGGGGAAGACAACTTTTCTTCCGTGAAAAGTCCTTCTATCAACGTCCCGATTTCGTTCGTCCCGCTCGGAGCACCCGTTTCAGTTGAGAAGAAACCATCAAGACTAGTCCGCGTCGGATTCCGACCCAAAGAGCTAGACAAGGCGCTCTTCACCTACCCACGTTCACCATATCCTTCTGCGCCAACATCGTCCAAGAATAAAGAAAATCCCGAAATATCCCGCGTCGCCCGCACTAGATCGTTGGATTCCCCCAGATCAAGGCGTGCCGTGAAGCGACCAGCGTCTCTCAACGTCCGTGTTGGCCGTCCAGCTACTCCACGTATATCATCGACTCCCCTGGCCAACAAATTCCTCAGCCCCGTCCCTGAATCGCCGGCGACAGTCACTATTGCCTCTACTCGTCTTGATAAGGAATTCTGGGACTCTGTCTCGCTGCAGGATCCGGACAAGGAGATCATACGGCCCTCCGTGCTGGAAACACACGAAGGCTCCACTCCTATCTCTGCCGTACCTCGCTTCATTTTTAGTACGAAAGATGGGCTGTTGTGGTCGCCTGGTCTTCCGTCGAAGGAACCGTCGTCGGTGGCAGAGATTCGCATCCCCGCGGACTGGACGGCGTCTGAATTCCCGAAATCCGATAGATGGACGGTGACCTCGCCAAAGGAACATGTGCTTGATTATCCGAGCATCGAATGTGTTCTCTCCGTCGATGCGACGACGACAAGCTACCCTCCTCCTGTTTTGAACCAGGAGAGCTTTGGTGTAGTTAATTGAAGAGGCGCGGTGTGTACTTCATTGACCCTGTTGCATCGTCCCCTTTGTCCTTCCCGTTTCCCTTCACAATTCATTTCTCTTGATACCGTCTTCAATTCCCGTTTTCCTTCTGACTCTCGTTCCCTGCTGATTCTTCACTCTTCGCGGCTTTCTGCTTGCTTTTTGCGGCCGCAACGCTTCCTGACGTCATCTCCATAATTCCCTTATCTGGCGATCCTCCCCGTCCTCCGACTCCACAGTCATCATGGCAACGCTGCAATTGGTGGCTCCTCCGGTCCGGGCTGTAGCCTGTTTTCACAGTTGGTAGATCTTCACCAAACAGTCATTATTTTTACCCCGTCCTGATAACAGTGCCTCATGACGCACATTATTAAAGCAGCGGACTTGCTGGCCGAAATTGCGCCTTCGCCAATCCCTACACGCGTCTCACATTCTTTCCTATGCATCCTCATCCTATCCTCAAGGTTCCCGCTGAACCAGACCTCTTCCGCCCTCCCCTTCCCGAGTCCATTTCCTCTAATCCGCTACCCTTCACCTCATGTACATCAAGAGTCTTTTATTCCCCCCACGTCCACTTCCCCTCAACGCCTGGCCTCACCTTCATCGGCGCCACTCACTCGCCCGGCACATACGATCGCGCGCCCATCACCGTGTTGCCCAACTCTTGCGCGATGCCCAAACGCGGAGGTCGCGTCTATCGATCTCCTTCCGACGAGCGCCGCCGCGTCGACAACTACTTCGACCCACGCGCCTTTGAGGCATGCGAGCTGGAGGTCGAGCAGCCCGTCCCCCTCCTCCACCCCGATCTCTCATCCGAGACCGACGAGTGGTCGGAGGAGTGCATCTCGCCCAAGTCGGCCTCGCCTGAGCCGCACGTGGCGGTGCGCATGGTGGGCACGCCCTACCCCACGCCGATACCGTCCACCCACACGCAGGCAGAGTTCGCCCATGCGCTGTCCTTCCTGCCGCATCCCCCGGGCCCGGAGAAGCGCGGACGCAGTACCCGCAGGCAAAGTCTTGAGCGACCCCGGTTGCGATCCTTGAAGTCAGACACATTCAAGGCAGACGGCGCGGAGAGCGGTGGCTGTCTGGGTGGGTTCTGATTACGATTAGTGTGCCCTTGTTATACCCTTACGCATCTCGTTATTAAACGTCTTGAATGTACATAGAATGGACTTGGGATACCACTTCCACCAAACCGTCTGGTCGCACGGACTTTCTGCGTGTACATAGCTACTAGACTAGCGAAATATAATATTCCTGTTGGACAATTGGCGAGGCTTTGAGATCCGGCGGTGTTGAGGCTTTGGCTTCTTCGAGGCCTCGGAGGTCGACGCCCGAGGTGGCAAGATGTCTGCGCGAACTGGAATTCATTTGCAAGTTGAGTTATCTTGTCTTCGTTATACATTAGATACGAACCCATCGCGCGAGACGAGGTTCAGAGCAATCTGAATCCCTAAGCCTACAATCCTAGGATCATCAAAAAAAGCCTGGCAAAAAATAAGAATGCCTGTTGGGCGGGGTTCATGTCTGAGATGACGCGTCGACCGATGGAACGCGCAGGCGCGACGTCACCAATGCAGCGGCCTCGGGCACGGCCAACGCCCCGAATAATTAAGAATTACAATGGAATAGAACCCTCAACCACTTCAGAACGGACGTGATCTCGTCGGCGGCGTGATGACCGCTGAACTAAGGGCATTGGAAACATCCTGCAAGGCGTCGATAGGTGCCCTAAGATGCGTGTTGAAGGCGGATAATGGGGAAGGGGTTATTTAGGAAGAAGGGCTACTCGATCTTTTCGGTAAAGAATGCTGGACGACTGCCAAACAAAAGTCTTGCGATTCTAAAGAGGACTTGGGACACACTGTAACGCTCAGCCAATGGAGTCGGATGGTGCCAGGAACTTGAACTTGAATTGAGCGAGCTGGAGAAATAAAGATGATAAATTTCTCGCTCGTGGCGCACAAGCGTACCATAAACGGTAAAGCTCTTAGCTGCTTCTTTTGGCTCGATATGTTTGATCTGTCAACAGATGGGGATAGGAAGGCGAAACGGACGCGACGCGACGCGTCAAGACCATGTGATTCGCGATGCCGCCGCGTTCAAGACATCGAAAACGGTGCCAGTGAGCTAGATTTAGACGGGTTCTGCTATCCGTGTCCAATTTTCTCATCTCTCTTGTCTTCCACCCAGTGTCTCCAGACTCGGAGTAACTGAGTTCAAACTGAGTTCCTCCTTTCGCACCACAGATTGGAGAGGTTCACAAGCATAGACCAGTCTCAAGAAGAAGAGTTCATCGTGAAAAAAAAAAAAACATGAATATGGCGGCAGGAGGCAAAGCTAAACTTTCGACCGGCCCGGCCCGGCACTGCATCGGCGATTGCCGGTCACGTCACGCCACACGCGGCTCTCCCGTTCATGGAATTACTCGACCACGATTCTGTGCGTTTACTGGCTATCGGTGCATTTACAGCCTCACAGTTGCACACAGTTCCTTCAACGGCTAGCCGCGCTTTTTGAATCCTCGAAAGAACAAGGGTCAATATGGCTCACGCATAAACGACGTACGGATATCTGGATTCGTCTTGTGCGACGCTGAGGTTTTCTAGTCATTCACGATGGCGAAGACGTGGCGATGGCGCAAGCAGACGGTGCGGACGATTCTCGCGAGTACCCGTGCCTAATCCGTGTGACGGACGGCGGGGCAGCTAAATTTTCCACAAGAGTCAGTGTGCACACGATCAAGGAGGAATCGTCGTTAACCTGACCATCTTGATGGCGCAGGTCAACTCGAACGAGCTCGACAAATTCCACCACGCGTACGGCGCGCTCCTGAAGGCGTCCATGAGCACCCTGCGCAAACGCGACAAAAAGCGCGAGAAGCAGCGTGCAGAGCAGGCTGCGCGCCGGAAGAAGAAGATGACCGAGCCTGTGGTGGTCGAGGGGCCGAAGCGCGGGAATGGGCGCAGGAAGCGCCAGCGGCTGTTGAAAGCTGTGGCGAAGCAGCAGGACTCGCAGCAAAAGGCGAAAGAGCGCGAAGAGGCGGCCGCTGCGAAATCTGCGAGTGCGTCATGACCCTGCCATTCTTTTGTTCTTGCTTTATCCGTGTACCCTACCATCCAATAATTTATTAGCGGCGACTCGGCGTGACTCTCGAAATTTCGCATCTAGTGAATAAACGGTGGGTCATTTTTTTGTGGAGGGGCGAAGCGCTCCTTCTCTTTCCTTTTCTTCTGAGAGTTATCCCTCAATGATTGTCGCGCCCATTTCATCGCCATCCTCACAGAGACTCGCCCTCTTTATGCAACCTTGCTCTACCTTACTCTGATCGCGTTCCAGCCCTTCCCCCAACGGGTCGGAACCGGAATAATGTCTGGCCTATTGAACATGCGATCTAGGTTTCAGCGCTCAGCTAGGGTTCTGTCTCCTCCCAGACTGTGTTTATTCATTTGAGCTGACGCCAGATCCCATCTAGGGTTCACCTAGGGTTCTGTCAAAATTCCGTGATGCCGGGCAGGCGCAGTATAAATTCGCGTCCACCGCACGGTGAAAGTCAGTCTGCTCTGCATTCTACCTTCCACTCATTTCTCTCGGTCGCATATCTTTCTAATGGCCCGCTTCGCTGCTCTCCTCTGTGTCGCCGCCGCTGCCATGACTTCGGTCGGCGCCGCTGTTATCCCTGGTGTCCCCGGCCCCTCATCGTCCTTGATCACTTTCTACACTAGCGGTACGCGTCATCTAATTCTCTGCCTCTCTTGCCTTCGAATAATGGCCATTCATTTCTAGTAAACTACGCGGGTTCTGGTTTGTCTTTCTCGTCCTATGCTCCCTGGTAGTCATTTTACTTACTCTGAGGTTAAAGCCGTGACATTTGTCGACGAAAAGACGACGGGCTGCATCGGCGCCACGGCGCCGTTTATCAGCTCCCTCTCGAGCGTCAAGCTCGACCAGTCCGGCATCGCTTGCAACCTTTGGAGGTGCGCGTCCCCATTCTGTTACTTGAATATTGTGTTAACAGCACACCTATTCATAGTGAGCCGAACTGCGCAGGTGCCGTCGGCATTGTCGTTAGTGCCCTTTCGTTCCATCGTACCCATACCGAATTCTGAGCTCCCCAATCGCAGGTCGCTGGGGACATCCCGAGTCTCATTCCCTACGGATTCAATGACAAAGTACGTTTGCGTTTTATTCCTGGCATCAGCTGACGGTGTGACCTTGACTCTAGATGCAATCGTACAACTGCTACAGCACCGCCTGAGCGTAGACTGGTAACGAGTCTAGCCTGAGCGTACTTTGCAGGAAGCTGCCAGAAGCCCAGACGACGTGTGATATTACTGCTCCTACAGACCTCCGTGTCTTTTGTCCCTCTTTAAATAGCTTACCAAATTTATCTACCCCCGAGCCTCCCCATTTGTTACGCCTTCGGACTCATTCGGATTCGGCCTTAACGGCGAACTACCATTTATGGGCATCGAGCTGCCTTTCTCAGCCTTTCCCACGCCTAGTCTTGCTCATCATCACGAATCGAAGAAAATCGCAAATGGCCGACGAATCCAAGGCTCTTCCTCTACTCCCATGTCGCAAACGTCCATAGCCTTTCCAAAACCAAGCGGGGGAGCGTCTCTACTGCTTTCGTTCCGCCTACGCAGTCGCGGAACATTAATTCTGGGCTCGGGTTCACTGGCTGCATCTCGCGCTTTCTCTGCACTCGAGGCAGATTCAACCATCACAGTTATCTCTAGAGGTGGTCTAGCATCTGCATGCGAGGAATTACAATGGAGAGCTCGGCAGAACCAGCTCACTGTGCTCGATTGGGATGATTTACCTCAATCGAGCACGAGCGACGACAGCAGCCTAGACTGCTATCTTTCTACCGCAAAAGACATCAGCTTTGTATGTATTACGGACACTATCTTGGGCGACCCTCAACGCCGGAGTCGGGCCTCGGCGGAACGGCTATATCGCCTCTGCAAGGCACGCAACATCCCCGTCAACACGACGGACATGCCGGACCTCTGCGATTTCTCGTTCACGTCGACGCATCGGTTTGAGGACCCCGTCTCTGGTGTGCGCACGGCACTGCAGATCGGTGTCGCGACAAACGGGCAGGGGTGCCGCTTGGGCAGCCGTGTTAAACGGAATATTGTCAGCCTGCTACCGCGAGAGATTGGCGCGGCTGTAGATAGGATGGGAGTCATGCTTGCCCTTGCTCGCCCCGACGCCGTCCAGGACGACTCCTTTGAAGACACCGAGGACAGCAGCGTGTCTACTCCCAATCGACCGGTGCCCCCACGAAGTCCTATCGAATCGGATGTGGAGGCCACGACCCGCCGTATGAAATGGGTCGCGCAAGTGAGCGAGTATTGGCCGATCCCGAAGCTCGCCGCGATGACCGATCAAGAAATGCGCGAGGTTTTGGCGGGCGAGTACTTCACGGCTCCCGCTGTGCCTTCTGCGCTGCCCCCTTCCCTCCACTCACTCGACATCCGTCGCAAGGGCCGCATCTTACTCGTCGGCTCAGGCCCGGGTCACCCTTCCCTACTTACTCTTGCTACGCACACAGCACTCACCCAGCTCGCCGACCTCGTGCTCTCCGACAAACTTGTCCCCGCCGCCGTCCTCGCACTCGTCCCTACAGCCGTCCAGGTCCGCATCGCTAAAAAGTTCCCTGGGAACGCAGAAGGCGCCCAGACCGAGATGATGGAAGCCGCCGTCGAGGCGGCACGACGCGGACTCACAGTCGTCCGGGTACGCCTTCCTAAAAGCTACGCATGCGAGTAATTATCTAACTCGCTACCTTCCAGCTCAAACAAGGCGACCCCATCGTCTACGGCCGCGCCGGCGAGGAGGTCCTGTACTTCCGCGCCCACGGCTTCGAGCCCGTCGTCGTCCCGGGCGTCAGCTCCGCCCTCGCGGGCCCGACCTTCGCGGGGATCCCCGTTACGCAGCGCGGAGTCGCGGACACGTTCGCGGTCTGCACCGCCGTGGGGCGCCAGGGCGCGGACGTCCCGTTGCCGGGGTACAAGCGCGCGCGCACGCTCGTCGTGCTCATGGGCGTCGCGCGTCTACCGAAGGTCGTCGCGGCGCTGATGGATGGGAAGGACGGGAAGGCTGCGGAGGCGTATCCGCCGCACACGCCGATCGCGATTGTGGAGAGAGCGTCGATGCCAGATCAGCGAGTGGTGGTGTCGACGTTGAGGGACGTTGTGACTGCATTGGAGAGCGCTGGGGAACAACGGCCACCGGGGATTATGGTCATTGGATGGGCGGTCCTCGCGCTGTGGGGAACGGGGGATGTTCAAGTACTTGAGGATGGGGCGGAAAAAGATGATGAGGGGAGAGTGAAGCGGTGGCTGGGAGAGGATGCTCGTTGGAGAGTGAAGGAAGGGCTGCCTGACGGGTGGGCTGACTTCTGACTGGTCCGTAGAGTACGTAGACTGATCTTAGTTGCTCCCAAGGGGACGCGCAGCGTTATAAAAATCCTGCCTCCAGCTATCTTGCTCGAATATCTTTAGAGATACGCGACAACATGGGGAAGCTAAATCAAGCCGACAATACTTCTCACCGCCCATAAATTTACCACTGCCATCCGTGATAGTTCTCCCACTGAAGGAATCGAATCAGAGCATTCATGAATTGTCAGGGCAAGTGAAACTTACCTCTGATCTCTTCATCGGGTGTTCTATGGCGACTTTGAGACCTTGTTCCTCGAGTTCCTTCACCGTCAACAGGTCAGCGGCTTCGATCAAGCCCCGCCGACCAGTCTGGCCACTGAAAGACACGGTCTCAAGCGTGGACGAGGCATCCGCCCTCCGAGACTGGATGAAGCTGATAAATTCAGGAATTGCATATCGGCCGCCAACGAAGAACATGGCAACCCGCTTCAAATTGGGTAGTAGAAGGGCGCCTGGGGTGGTGTCGCTCAACCGAGGCAAGAGCTCCCTTATGTACTGCATAAACCCGGTGTCGACGTAGATAAGGATATCTGTGACGGTTGGGAATTGCTGGAACAATTCGACCATGACTGCAGCGCGAGCGGACGCAGAAAATGCGAGTTTTTGCAGCGCGCAGTCCTGACGTTGGATCCACGGGGATGTGCCCTCGAGATCCCCGTGAAAGGAGAGATTTGTGAGAGCAGGTAAGAGTAAGGTTGCTGGAATGCGGCCGGGGGGTATCCAGCTGCGCAAGCACAACTTGCGCAGTCGTGGAACGACCGATGGCGTCTGCTCGGCATTCGACCCGCGGTCTAACCACAGATATGCGTGGCGCAAGTTGACCATGAGAGGCAAGACTTTGAGATGCGAGTCCCAGGTGCCGGTAGCCTGGTACCGTGTAATTTTGTCCCATTGTAAAACGAGGGGGGAGGGATATCTGCGTAAAGTAAGATGGCGTAGAGCGGGAGCATCAAGAGTGTCAATTGGTTCCCCGGGTGGGACAAGGTCGAGAGACATGTTGTCGATGAAGATGCTGCGCAACAGAGGCAACTGGCTCGAAAGGGAGCTGAGGAAAGTGCCAGAAGTTGTACACTTTAGGGTCTCCCAACGAGACGATGAGTCGAGGAGGGCAGCATGGATATCGCGAGATGGGTTTGGGGTTTGCACGACAAGGTTGAGCGTCGCATTTGCCGAGCGATTGAGCTGGGCATTGAGGAGTTCGAGGGGGTAAGGAACTGAAGACCCGTCGCTGTTCGCGAGGTGCGAGACTACAATTGTCCTCCAAAGGGAAGGAGCGGCCAAGCAGATGTCTCTCCACCGGGTGGAAATGTGAGTTAGAATCCAGGGGCTAACACCGATCCCGAACTTGGAGGACCTCTGTGTCAACAACATCTCTGTCTCTTCGGAAGGAGGGATGGTGAAAGAAAATATTTCGAGCAAAATCTCGGAAGGCATTCGGCGGAGGGCAGAGACGACGGATGCATGGCGGCGAATTTTTTCCTCAGATTTATCGCGTTCCACCGAAAGAGCCTTTAGAGTGCTGTGGTAAGCACTCATTAGACGTGCAATGTTCTCGTCAAGGATTCGAAGCCTGTGCTCCTCACTGGCGATGATTTCGCGTGAAGAGTGTATCTCGACATCGAGTGGGGGTTTATTCGTTTGAAGTAGGTGGTCTGGAGCAGAAAGCATGTTGGGGGGAGGCAATACAGACCGCAAGATACCCTCGAGTCGCTCCTGGACGGTTCCACTCGTACAGTTGATGCAACTTGAAGAGACACTGCCAGTGGCAGACTTTAAGGACTCCATCTCCTATCGAAGCGCTGAGCATGAATGAATATACAGCGCTGCCGCTGTACCTACATCTATTCGGCGTGAGAGTAGCAAGCAAAAGCACAAGATGAGCAGGTCAATTTGAAGGGCAAGTTGAGGTTGAGTTGAGGCTTACCGCCATCAAAATATTCCAGACTTCCTTTCTACTACCACCACAGCGTCAATCCATCTTTCCTCCCATCCTTTCCCTCTCTTCTCTACGCTATATTGCCCAGTGGCATCCCATCTCTCTCTACCCTGCTCCCTCCGTCTTTTCTTCTTAATCCCCTTCAAGTTTTTTTAGAACGTTCTGCGGTATGGTGGTTCAAACTCAGTCTGCAGTGTCATCCGCTTGTGCCAGTGTCAAGCCAGTGTTGCTGGCTTTGGGCCAGTCATCCCATCCTCACCCTCTTCCATTCACGTCCAACCCCATCTTGACCACTAGGATTAAATTTGTCGCCAACTGTCGCCAACGTTAACGTTTGCGAGAATGTAAATAATTTACCACTCTAATGAACCTCATTCAAGCGTGTATCCGGGCGGAGGCTCATCCGACAGACCCTGTGCCCAAGCCGACTGCATCTGACTTTCCAGCGCCTCGATACGAGCTGCGAGCGACGCATTCCTGTCCCTCGCCGCCTTCAGAAGATCCGCCAATTCCTGGTTGCTCTCACCCGCCGGGCTCCCCAGTATCGTCGCCAGACTCATCCTCGATGACCTCGGCGAGCCGCGCATCGTGAGGCTATCGATGTCCACCATCTGCTCCTGGGTTCTTCGCAGCTCGCTCTCAAGATATTGCCGGCGAATGGTTGCGCTCCTCGAGATACGACTAGGTGCATCAGTCCCGTCTGCAGGAGAGCTCTCGCTCTCCCCTGGATGCTTTTCGTCCTCCAGGGGAACGAAATTCATGACAGCTGCCGGGATCACCGCCACGGACAGAGTAAGGCCCTCGTTTGTAATTTCGTGAACATCGACTATATGGTCCTCGTCCTGCTTCAAAGTCAGCCCAGTCAATTATATAGCATAAAGCCTCGCGACACACCTTGGATTCCACAATGCTACTCCCGTCATCCGACGTGGATATCAGCCCGCCCTCCTTCGCCCTGCGCCGACGCCTGGTTATTTTCTTGCAGACCCCACACCTCAGCGCAAGGAAGAAGGAGACACCGAGAAGAACGCCGGGGATGATTATCGACACCAATGCCCACGTTGACACTGGAATAGCTTCCGACCGGCGGGCGTAAGGCGGCATGGGCGGCATGGCTCCAGGTTACTCGCGGAAAGCTAAGGTCGGCATCTCGATTAATTACGCAGACCTGGACTGCACGCCAATGCGCTCACAAAAAGCGGCCAAAGGAGAAAGGGGAACGGTGGGGGAACCAGCCTGTACTGAACATTCTCGCGAAGGGGTTGTATATAGTCTCCTGTATCTGTGCGCTGATCGTTGCCTGATACCTTCCCGCTGACGGCCTGTGGGTGTTGGTGATCAACGTGGGCGAGCGTTGACCTTGTTCTATTCGGTCTATTCGGGAAAGCTTCTTCACTCGCCAGCCTGGCATTCAGTGATCCCGTTGCAAGTTGCAAATTGCGCCCAATCCGTGACAGACTATCATCGCCTATAACTGAAGACACTAGACCAGGATGATAATTTGGGTCGGAGTCCCATACTGGTTTAGATATAGTGCGCAACAACATTGTTTCTTGCCAATGCTGGCTAACCAAATCGCCCGAGATACTCTATTTGGTGAGAAGAAAAGTAGCACTTTCGATCGTCACTCCGAAATGGCCGAGACCCAACACACGAGTGCACCAACGCTTTTTAATCAACAATCTTGTCCTCCAAGAGCTCTGCCACCTCACATATCTGGTCGGCCCCTCCTCTTCCCCTTCGACACATTCAAGAGCGTAAAAAAACCGCAAAAGCCCAAAGCAGAGATCTATGTGAATGTAGTGTTTATGTGCAATTGATATTGTTACAACAGCGGTAATATCCTGGACGAAAAAAGAAGAGAGGGAACGGTTATCTATCTATCCCCACGGATTCGAATTGAACGCCGCAGGACTCTTCTTCTTCCCAATATCACTCGGAATAGTCCACAGGTCTGGCGCAGCAGACCCAAACCCGCCCCCAGCCGTGATCGAGCCGTCCACCCCGCCGAACGAGAGGCCAGTGTCGGCAGGAGAGGTGAACGGATTCTGCGACGTTGCAGCCGCGTATCCAAACGCCGGGATGCGCATGGCGGCTCGCGGTGACTCCTCCGCTGGCGACCAGACCGAGCCTGACGCATCCGCGAAGGATAGTGTGGAGGCGGAGGCCGGGGCATACGCGTATGCTGGCGGTTTCGCCGGCGGAGGCGGGGGCTCATCGTTGCTGTCCGTGTCCGACTCTGCCTCCGCCTCAAAGTCGTCGTGGCGGACATCATTAACGGACATGGATCGTGCAAACGTGCCGGCCAGTTCGGAGTGCGAGGGGGATGGTGGGTTAAATGGCGGTCGGTCGTCATCCGCTGCTGGGGGAGTTTGTTGTTGCGGTGGTGCAGACTCGGAGCGGTTGGTGGGTGGTGGGATAGCGGGCGCTTCGAACTGATTCTCCGATGGGATTTTCAGCTCGTCGGGATTGAGCTCCGCCTTGCCCAGAACATCTTTGATGGCGTTAAAGTCAAACCCAGCGTGTACTGGGATCTTGCTGGCCGCGTCGGAGGGGTCTTTGGCGGTGGGCGAGGAAGGGGTAGGCGTGGACCCACCAGCGCCGAGCGGGGAACTGACTCGTGGTGGGAGATCATCGTCGACGACGCTCGATGCACGGCTGTGCTTTGAGAAACTGCTCGCAGTGGGAGGTCGAGAGACAGATTGCGGCCGCGTCGGCTCCTTCTTCGACGAGAACCAGCCCTTCTTCTTGTTCTTGTCCTCCTCCCTTTCTACTATCCGGTCGCCTTCGAAGTCGGGTTCCTGTGAATCGAACGGCATGAATAATTAGATCGAACTTGTCTACACGAACTTACCACCGGGTCATCGAAATAATCTGAAAACACCGGGAACCCAAGCTGATCCAAAATGAGAGGCATGAACGTTCGATAGCTCATATGCCCCGCAATCTTATCCGTAACATCCACATTCTCTAACCCAGGGACATTCTCCACCGGTCTCAGTCCCGCCACAGTCCCCACCCCGCCACTCGTCGCGCGAAACAGGTAATTCAGCACCCAATCGTTCCGTGCAAACGCGTTGACATATCGCCCCGACACGACCGAGCGCGTCTCGCACCACATGCGCGTGGGGACGGAAACAGTCGTGCCGAGAATGAACACGTCCTGCACGATCCCATACGCCTTCTGCTTTGCGAGCTCAACGAGCGCGTAGAAGATGACGCGCGCGCCGAGGGAGAACCCGATGAGCGTGATGGGGCGAACGCCGAGGTGTCGCTGCATGAGGACGTCGGCGAGGACGCTGCCCGCGGCCTTGGCGCGGTCGAGCGCGTTGTTCCACGGGTTATCGATGAGGTACCCGAGCTTGGTAAGGACTACGGCCTCCGTTAGAATGATTTTCTTCGCAAAACAAAAAAGAGAAAGCGTACTGATGGGCCATTGGAGGGCGCTCATGAGGGCGGTCATGACGGTGGCCTGGAGCACAGTTTGTCCTATCTGCGTGAGGACCTCGCCGGTGAGGATTTTGAGCGCGCTGCCGGTCTCCTGGATCATCTCGGGCTCCCACAGAACGCTAAACACGTCACCAACGACGGGATCCAGCACGCTGAAGGGAAGCCGGACATCGTCGAGTTTGCCGGTCATGAATCTAGAAATTATTACGAGGGTGAAAATAACATTAAGGGGGGGAAACACACCCTGGAACGGTGAGAATGCAATTTACGCGCTTGTTGTTATGCAAGGGCAGTACCTCGAAAGTGCGCACTTGCTGTGTGCGGTTGATCATCCCGCGGACAGCAATACTAGAGCCCGTTAACACCCCGCCCGTCGTGATGACGGCCGCCCCACCAGCACCCGCGAGAAACCCTGTGGTGCCCGTGATGCCGATAGTGCTGAACGCCGCGCCGAGACCCACGCCAATGACGGGTGCGAGCAGGCCCGCAGACAGACCGATAACCAGGCCGCCACCGAGCGTCGCGAGTCCGAGCATCATGTATCGCTTCTTCCGCGCAGCTTTCTGCCGTCCCTCGATGAGCTCCTGCTGCTCCATCTTCTCGACGTCCTCCTGGATCTCGAGCGCCTCGGTCACACGACTCTCGAACCGGACAACGTCAAGCCAGCCGAGACCGAGCTTGAGCGCGGCCTGTTCGAGGAGAACGCGAGAGCGCGCGTCGTACACGCTATCGGCGATGAGGATGAGGAAGAGGTCGCAGAGGACCGTCCACCGGATGTCGAGCGTCACCCGTTCGTCCGCAGCGGAGAGGGTGGTGGAAACGCCGGGAATGGCGGCGGTGGAGGTCTGTGCGAGGATCTTGGGGGTCGTCTGGAAGGTATCCTGGGTCGCGGTCGTTGGGGTTACGGGGAACTCGGACGCCGGAGCGTCAAAGAGGATTTCGTCGGCCTGCCGCCGTGCTTCTACGGGGTCGTACTCAGGATTAGCGACGGTGTGTGTGGTCATGAGTGCGGGGACGAGGTCCGCAGCCTGTACGCCATGCTGAGCAAGGCTTTCGATCATCTTTTGCTCTGGAGGCCAATTCAAAACAAAAAGTCGGATAGAATATATTATACCGCGAACCTTGGGTCTCGAGCTCCATATGATAGTACAAACGGCCCATGATCTTCATTGCCCAGAGGTCCATGTTCTGCACGGCAGCCTTGAACTCTTTGCGATTCGGCCGCTTGAGACTCTGGGCCATCTCTTGCGTGATAAGTGCACACAGACCGACGTAGGCGATGCGCTGGGCCTCGGTGAGCAAGTTCTTGGTCGCTTGCATCTGGCTGAGCGGAGTCATGGCCTTGTCCTCGTCAAACAGATACTTTGTGCGCAGGTGGACCTCATCCGTCTCGTCCTCTTCGTTGCCCCGTAACCGCGTGTACTCGCTCTCGTTCTGGTCGATCTTGGAACGCCATTCATACCCTCCATCGTCGAAATCGATGAGGTTCCCAGTCGCGTTTACGGCGCTAGCGCCTTTCGCGGACGGAGTGTAATGGTACTTTTTCTGGTCCTCCTCGTCCAGACCACTAGCGTCCTTGTCCTCTCGGACCACCGGCATATCCTCCCATCCCTCCTCGTCGTCGTCCAGGTCAAAGGCATTGATTGGCGCTATAGCAGTTACAGGCATCCGAGGACGAAGACGAGGCGAGAAGCCGAAAGCAGGAAGATGAAATAAAACCAAACAAGCTATCGCACGACTTACACC
Source organism: Mycena metata (assembly GCA_029378385.1). NCBI lineage: Eukaryota > Fungi > Basidiomycota > Agaricomycetes > Agaricales > Mycenaceae > Mycena > Mycena metata. The sequence continues at coordinate 141,297 of JARKIB010000187.1, forward strand.
AAACTTCCACGTCGTTCACCACGTCCATCGGCGCAGCAGATATAATTGGAAGACTTCCGGACCTCGCTGAAAGTCGAGCACCTTCAAGTTGACTTCAGCCCTCCTTCACGGAACCACTGGGAACCAGGCATTTTGTGTTGCGAAAATTGCAAGTTCACAAAGTCAGACGAAGTCCTCAACTGGCTGCTAGATTGCCCTCGTTTATATATCCTTGGGTAAACCAAAAGCCTCTTTCCGGTTTCACACACAAGGAATCCAGGGATCAAGCGAATATGCCAAACGATGAACTCGAAAACAAGTCATCAAATCGTGGCTTCCTAGAACCACACATGAAGGACTTCAGGGATTTGTTGCTGTTTTTGCTGTCTTCTTTACCTTGGTTCTGGCTGCCTTCTGTTCTCCGAGTCAGCAGCCCAACAGTGATGGTCCTCTCCCGCCGACTTTACTGCCGCAGAAGTCCCCAGGGTCGTCACCAGAACGTGCAACATCGAAGGACCCTCACAGATCTCACTCACGCCTTCGGCACCCTATTTCGGTGTCTCGTCTTGAGGAAGTTTAAAACAATCGCAGCGCTCGCGGCCGCGTCGGCGTTTCAGTGCTCGATGCATTTGGAAGACCCTCGTAATTACAGTCACCAATCCCGACGTATCTCCTGATTATTTACCTTCCTTCCTCTCCCTCCGCCAATCCGTCAATCGGTTTTCTCTCAACTTGAACTTTTATCAGCGGATGCATGTAATGTCCAGGCTCTTTTTTACGTCGCGCTACGGGCGTATATACTATATTGGTTTTTCTCAACTACAACTAGACTAAGATGTTCACCCGAATACTGACCGCTGACTCCCGTTGAGAGCAATTACAACCGTATTTCTTTTTCAAGCTCTCGAACGTCTGCTCCCTTGCTGTTCTAGAGTTCTTCAAGTCTTCGAGGTCAGTAAATGAAATTTCGCTCTTGGCTGTACCAGGGCGCGGTGTCCCGAAGGCACGATCCAACCTTGGAAACGAATTAGTTCGCAGGCATCTAGATCTCAAAGCCTCGTCAATGGTCCAACAGGAATATTAAATTAACCTAGCATGTACATGCATAAAGAAATAGTGGAGAGAGTGTAGGCACATGTAAACAAATTTGAGGCGAAAAGTAGCCGTGGTTGAACTAATCAACACGTGTCAACGCGTCGGTGAGAGACAACTCAGACCTTGTTAGTTGTATAATTAGACCCAGTTCTTGTCCACAGGACCGACATGAACCGACATTCCCAGTTTGACCAGTTCCCGACAAGCAGTAATCACCGAATCGTCCAAAGGAGGAAGGCCGTAAAATTTGCGTACACCCGGATATAGGGGCCATATCTGTTGGAACGATTCAAGGATAGCGGTATCACTGTCCGCGGTGCTCCTAGATGAGAGCGCCTGCAACATCGATGCATCCAGCTCGAAGACACACTCTCGGAACACAAGGGTCCGCAGGTGCGGTAGAAACCCTGGCTCTTTCGCGCGGTCCAATGTCTCGAAAAATTCACGGAAAAACTGCAGTTCCGGATTGAAGAGTTCGAGATCCACGAGGCCCGGCATGGACGTGGTGAACCATTCAACCGCAAGCGACGAGATTTCCTGCGCGGCGTGAAAGCGCCGCACGGAAGTGGACGCAAGGAAGGAGGGGAAATGATCGAGATTTCCTTCGGGCTCAAAGTCGGAAAGGTAGAGGTTGTGCAGCGCGGGGAGCCGGAAAATTCGGATGAAGCCGGTTAATCTTCCAGAGAGGTGAAGCGTTTCGAGATGGTTATGAGTTATAATTTCGGTGCGAGGGCTGTCGAAGTGAACATAACACGATAGTTCCTCCAAGAATGGAGCGCGCTGAAGGAGATCTATGCAACCATTTACGGACATGGCGTCGCACGACACTTTCCTTACGCTCGGAGGGATGATCCACAGGCTGGGAATTTTTGCGGCTACGAAGAGGATGTGATGAAGTCGAGGGGCAGTGGGGAATGACTTTAGAGGCGCATCGAGTTCAGAGGGCCGAGGATGGCAAATTGCGAGAGTCTCGAGGATTGGGAAGGGTCCGGTCTCTGCGAATTTTTCCAACTGGTCTGGGACATCGAGGTATAGATTCTGTAGTCGCGAGGTAAGCGGGGAAAGGATGGCAGAAAGCCGGTGTGCGATGGGCCGCTTGTTTTTTAGGCTAAAGGTGAGAGGACAGGACCCAGCGCGACCAAACCAATCTGGCACGACCGTGGTACTCCATATTCTGGTACCGATGGCCGTGGTATCTATGTGTAGAACATTCCATAAATGAGGGGTCGAAAGGGCTATTTCCCTCCACACCCTGCAGATTCGTAAGAGAAGGAGGGGGGCCAGCGTTGTCCTGGGGCCAATATTCTTGCGCGAACTAGAAACCGGAGGAGGAGGGAGGCAGTGGAGGAAGATTTTGGACGTGATTTCGGGTGGAAGTGAGAGGACTGGATACACGATACTATCCAACTGCCTCTGAATCGGGCTCCGAACATCCTCGAGGGCCTTCAGGCGCAGCTTGAGCTGGGCGATCGAAGCGTCGACCGCGGCGAGCTGTGCACGAAGGTCAATATTGGCTGGGAGCATGATGGCGGGACGAACGAGATCGGCTTCTCAGGCTAACCCCATTTGTGGGAGATCAAGGATATCGAGCCCAAAACGGCAGTGTGCCTTGTTTTCTACCTCTCTTAAGAACAGGACAACCGGCAGACGAAGCTTGCCATCTTCCGGCTCAGAAACTCCTGGGCTCCGAGATAATAGCACTACATATGTATTGTACTCGTCGGGCTTCTCTTGGGTCACATTCGGTTAGTTCCGGGACCTTCGGTTATTTCCTGCACCACTCGAGCTTCAAGTTGGAAATCAAAATCAAAGTCTTAGCCTCCCTTCATCTTCCGGTAGCAACAATCCATTGGCGGCTTGAATCGTACTTTTAATGCCCAACACGACCTGCCTCACCTGCCTAGGAGTTTACAACGACTGGTCCGAATTCACTCACCTTTGGGCCCCGCAAGTTGTTCCTTTGCTTGCCTTCTCCCTCACGAAGAGGAACCCCATCTCTACCGCGTCCTCGTGGCGCATCTCATCAATTGCCTTTGCAAATGTCCATACCTCGAACCATTCCTCTCGACCCTCATTCGAGTTCTGGGCTGCCGTATGATCCAGAGGGGAAAAGGCTTGGAATCAACATGGCATTCAATACCACGAGAAAAACCATGTACCGCTGCGGCGACATGAAGAGGAAGTCCGGAAATCAAGGAAAATGTGCTCCTTACAAAGGAGCATATTTCTGCTCTCCGTTCGCCGAAAGTTAGAGCCATGCAATACGTACACTGTGCGGGATGTTCCGTTCTGCAGACTCGCAACACCCTCGTGTCCCGCGTATTGTATTTTATGGTGCAATTCATGGACGACGCTTCCCACGAAATTTGAGATGGTGTTTCTTCTTCTTCTTACCGAATTTTGGCGATCACGCGACCCTGTGGTTCTCCTTGCGAGGAGTCTGCGCAGGTGATCAGATGTTCAAAGATTGACGGTATCCGTAGCATACACTTGACGCGTGTATGTAGTACGGGCCCCGGCTGTTTCTTAACGGGACCGCGCCGGTAATTCCTTCCTTCCTTAGTTCAGTGGTTATCACGCCGCTAAACAAATCACTCGAGTTCCGAGTGGTCGAGGGTTCGATTCCCTCCGGGGCATTTCAAGCGGTGATGCTGGCGCCTCTAAATCAGTCGCAAGATTGTACCTGGGGAAAAAGCCGCGAGTGGATACGTCGCAGTGTCTGGTCCATTCTTTTCTTGCTTTACTTATGCTCTTTTTTTTTGCAAGAAGTTCTGGTTCTTTGTTTGATGATACTTACCAGCATTGGGCCTCACATGCCTCATAGCCGAGATATCTCCCGCCTTGAATTTGCTCAGCTACTAGCTAGCTATCTGCGTATGATTTTTGTGCAACGCACTCAAGATGTTCTGCTGCCGATACCCATTTCAACTATCCAGTCCTCCAACCCAAGTCGTCTCATCGTCTCGACAGCCTCGCCAACTTTCTCGAATTCCGTCCATCCCCGAGCCTCGCCGCCGTCTTTCGCAGGCAATGGCTCCAAAAACCGCAGACGGAGTGCAAGCCATTGCATGGCCTTCACGTTTGCCACGAACTCTTCCACGCTGCTCTCCACCCCCTGCACATAAATGACGCCCGGGTATCCCACTTTGGCGAACCCAGTCACAGAGAGCGAGTTCGACCATTGCTGCAGCGAACGACGTTTCTTGGGCGAGATGAGGTGGTGCGAGGTGAAAAGTGCGTGGAAGCGCGCGCCCGATTCGACGACGGGGTCTACCGGGTGCTCTTCGAGCGTTGGAACGACGGGCGATTCATCGTGTAGCAGCGGAAGGAGATGAAGACATAAGAGTTGATACGCCGGGAAGCTTTGGATAATGGGCAGAGTAATGATACAACGCAGATCAGCCTGGAGCCTGGCCAGGGAAAATGCCTGTTCCTCACTCTGACGTCCCGATCTCCTCCATTTTCTCGAGAACGAGGTTCTGCCAGCGCTCCTGCTCAGATCGCGTGAGGTTCTCGCCCTTGACGGAGACAGACGGGGTGGGGTCTTCGGGCCCAGAGAATTGCAGTTCAAACCATATCTTTGAATGTTGTGGCTTGATTTGGATGTGCGGAGGAGCTATAGGCTGGGGTGAATTTTCCGCCGAGGCGCCGTCTGCATAATCTTGAAGGAGTTGGGTCCAAATTGCTCCTTCGTCGTCCAGAAATGTGAGGATCTCTTCTGGAAGGAGAGTAAAATGAATCAGCTGAAGCTCCTCCAAGTGCTGCGCGGTGTTCATGAAAGGGAGGAGCAAAGAAATTACCGTGTGAATGTGGCGTTGAAATGGTTGCCTTTTATGGTCGAGCGTCCTCAAAACTCAAAAGCGTGAATTGCGACAAAACATGGAACAAATTACAGGAAAAACTTCGTGGTAGTATATTGTACATGCAGAACCATCGCTGGTACGCTAGAATGCTTCAAACCAAAACTCACGAAACCAAATCACTTCTCAGACGCATTCAGCTTATCGGGCCCCTCCTTGTCCTTCTCATCCGCTATCCGACCCTCCTCGGTCCCCAACATCGTTTCCGGATCGCTCAATTCAAGCTCGCCCCCTCCCCCTCCGCCCACCACACCCATCTGCTCCTTCACATGCTCCGCAACGACGACGCCCGTCCTATCCCCGCCTCCAAGTGGGCTACTCTTGAATCGCGTCCCCTTCACAGCGGCAGGACCGCCGCGGGCCGCGCCCCCAGGCACACTCACAATCGACGGCGCGTTAACGGACGTACTAGAAATGACTGCCCCACCGCTGATTGCGCCCGACGGTGCAGTGGCAGCGGCGCCCAGACGGCGCTTGCGATCGAGCAGGATGGCCTCGAGGGACGGCGCGGGCGAGACGCTGCGCGAGACGTTCCCACCGACCGCGATGTGGGGGAGCGACGCGGCGACACCAAGCGAGCTCGCCGTCATGGGCGTGGGCTTCTTCACGTCGAGGACCGGGGCGGGCTCATCAGGGACCGTCGGCGTGAGCGAGGGCGTGGGGGACGGCGTGTTGCGCTCGACGATGACGGTTGGGATGACTTGCCCATCAGTACTAGTACTACCCGCATGAGTGATGTGGGGCATATCGACACCGCCCGGGGCGTGGCTCATGACCGCAGGGCTCTCCGCAGCGCCAGCGGCATTCGCTGCGCTCGCGAGCGTCAGGTTGGGTTCGCGCGGAGTGGGCGGCGCGCTGCGGGAGCGCAAGAAACTCAAGCCCTTGAGAGAGAGGGGTTTGAGAACGGGCGTCGCTGGCTTCGGGGCCTTGGTGGTAGCCGGAGGGGGGAGCTCGACGGGAGGAGGAAGGGGGATGATTTCTTCGCGCACAGGAGGAACGTAAGGGTCGCCATGGGCTCCCTGAGGGTCGAATTCATCGTAAATCTCTTCCCCGATCAGTTCTACGCCATTTTGAGTTCAGTGAGTGTATATAGTTGGTAAGAACATACCCTCAAGCACGTCCTCGAGTGTGATAATACCAAGAGGCATGACGGCCGGATCGAAGTCTTGCAAGAACTACCACGGTCGATTAATAAATGTTGACGGTCCTAAGCAAAAGTCCAACCTCTGCGGCACCCGCTTTACCAAGGACAGCGTCGGCGGGCATACTTTGCTCCAACATCGACATGGAGGTCATCCCGGCCACGGCTTTGGGCAACTGAAAGCTCGTTCTACGGCTCTTGGGCGCACCATCTTCTCGGTCCCGCGAACTCTCTTTCATCCGTCCGCTCACCCCTCCACCGCGCCCGCGATGCGGAGAAAAGTCCTTCTCGATAACGCGGTTTCCGTTGGCGTGTTCGGTCCCATTCGTAGTGTGCATATCGCTGCTGAGCGTGTCGCCCTCGAGATCCTCCTCGATCCCCTCCTCGATGTCCTTCACCTTCTTCTTATTACGCCTGGCATTCTGTTTGCTCTCTTTCTCATCTTCGTCGCTCGAGTCCGAGTCGCCCATGACGTGCGAGCGCAGGCGCTGCGTCAGCCCGCGCTTCACCGCCTTCTTCACGCTCGCGGCCTACGGAGAAGCATGTTATGAGGAATAGAAGAGCAGAAAAGGGGACAGTGAAGTACCTTCTCTGTGCTGAACCGGCTGACAATCGCCATGTGGCTGCGTCCCTCTTGGAACTTATCCAAGAGACCGAGTAGAGGCTCGTTATTGGGAATAAACGGGACCTTGTTGAGCGGAATCTTGCGCAGCGGAATCGCATCTGCGCCATCAAATATTAACGAGGACCGCAGCAAGAAGGAACGAGTAAGTACCTTTGGGATCGAGCAAAACACACTGCTTCACGAGCAAGATACCAATTATCTTCCGTAGCTTGTTCCCGTTCACATCGAGCTCCTCGTAGACGGGCACGCGACTGTGGCCCGTGAGGCAGATCTGCTTGAGAAGATCGTAGTCGAGAAGTGAGTCAATGGAGAGCATGAACACCTCCGAGATGGGGGTCATTGCCTAGGCGGGGGGTTGAGGCCGCATGCGCGGGAAAAACGAAATGGAGAGAAAGAACCTGTCGGACGACCTTTTCTTGCAGGTCGAGCGTCGCGCCGATGATGGTGACCGTGTCATTGCGCAAGTCGCCGCCGTGCGTCGCGTGAGAGGAATGCATCGCGATGAGCTCTTTGAGTTCTGGCGGGGGTGTCAGGGGCTACACGAGAAATAAAGGAAAGAATGGACTACCTGCTCTGCGGTATATTATACCGTGATGGGAACCGAGTACAAACTCGAGGAGCTTTGCGACGGGCCAAGCGACGATGCCCTGGAGAGAATATGATCAACGGGAAGAAGATTACCAGGAAAGGCAATATACCAGGAAGTAAATCAGAAATTTCGTAAATCCCGCCATTTTGGCGCCCAGATAGAGTCCATGGCGGGTGAAGAGGGACTGAGGAATGATTTCTGAGAAACTTGGGTAGTAGTTAGTATTTTCTGTTTTAAAAACGAGTCCGACGCGTCCATCGATTAACTATCGATGGGGGCGTATGTCGTGCGGCGTAAAACGCCGGCTAACGGTAGTCGCGCTGGAACCCGTCTACGCCGGTTTGACGCGTGACGTCACGAGCAATTATGGCGATGGAGAAGCGCTCGCGCGTCAAGGCCGTGCGCGCTTCTAATGAGTGCGACCGAAGCGGAGCCGACACCCACATTACAATAAGAACGGTCGAGACTACGACGGACTGCACTCCGCCACCAAGGACTGGGGCCGCGACGATGGGCAGGGTCTCGTTGGTGATCATGTTGGCGAGGAGGAGCGTCACAAGGAGCAAGTGCCCGTTCGTGCGAATGGGCTTAATTTTATTCGCGTACTCGCGTTGTTTCCTGATAGAATATTAGGGGACGACAAACGCGTCGATTTAGAGCACAAACGGGGTCCCACTGATGCTCAGAACGTTAAGCTGGGTCTCGTCCAAACTCATGTAGCCCAGCGTTAGTCCGGCAAACAATCCTGACAAAAGCACGAGGACAGGGATGAGGACTGAATCCACGCGGTTAGCGCGGTGAATTGGATAGATTCCGGGTGACCTACCTGCAAACACGATGCTGGTAGTGTTGTGAGGGTCGAATTTGTCGTCTCGTTTCGACAGCGTTGTGCCACCTTCGACAGTGGCGACATTAGAGTGCGCAAGGCGCAGCAGTCGCGGGACATATTGAGAGGCTACGGAGAATAGACTATATACAAGTCGAGAAGAGTGCCTGGAGAACCTTGGGACTGGGGTCATTCGATGTGGTAGGATGCAAGGGTCGAGATCATTCTAAGGTAATATTCTATGACGCGTGATGGCCGAGTTTTGCCGCATAATGAATGTGTGAAGATTCCATTAGTTAGGTTTTCAGACAAAACAGACATAGTAATTCATTGGTAGGAAGTCTCCAGTCGAAATGAATCAGCTACAACCCTCACTGAGGTTTCTTTCGAGTTTCAACCTCAACTTTTGATCAAAGTTTCGCCAAGAGGGATAAGATACGCGATAGTAGCGGCTGTAGATAATTCCAGACCTAAGATGCTCACGAGATGCTGTCCGTACAGCAGCTTTGAGTGCAAAGAACGGTCGAGAAGCAACTTCTCTCATGAAATGTTGACAAAAGATCCCCATGACGAGCCCAGCGGAGTGGATGCTTTAATTTCACGCTATCAAGAAGTCAACCCGGTGCCTCGGTCCTCCTCGCCGAGGTTTGTGATAGTGCCGGCTGTAAAGAAACAGAGTAGAAAGCTGACACGCCAAGGAGCGGCCGGAGACCGCATCCAGTCAGCAGATTACACAGCGAAAACAGGAGCTCTTTCTAGCTGTTTCTTGAGACGACCGCACCGGAATACACCTACCTGCCGAACCTTCGGAAATCGAATTCGCCAAGACTTTACGCAGACTTGTTTAGTAGAGCTGGGCCAGCAGAGTAGAGCAGATGCTGGATTCCGACCATCCAGACTCGGAAGTCAACACGGAAGTAACTGAAAATGTCCTCGGCGGCGGAGAATGGCGATAACGACGACTAGATGCAAAGCAAAAACGCGGACGGCTGGAAGTAGATGTCCGGAACTTGGATGACGGGAGCAACCGGACACCGTCACAGCAGGTCAGACCAGATTACTACGCAGCAGCCTTGAAAGATGGGAAAACAGCTGGGAAAACGGAGCTGTGTACGCTTTCTGACATTGTCCAGCGTTGTCCAGAGCGAGTCCACAGTGCAATACAGTGTTATCGGGCGACTCAGCGAGGGATGAAGCGGACCACAATCAAAGCACGTCTATGTCCGAGCCGTCGGAGAGTCAGACATATTACACAACGCCGGCCAGAAAATGACGAGAACGCATCTAGTCAGAACAGCGGAGAGAACAGCAGCTCAAGTAAGGCGAAAGAAAGTAGATCGCAGCGGGGATCCGGAAAGGCCAGCAGACCAAGCAGGCGGCAGCTGTCAATGTGTGTTGCTCTTGTGATAGGCTATCGAGTTTGGGTGGTTCCCTGGGTTAATTGACTGGGGCGAGGGAACAGCGGTAGTGGAATAGTCTCCATCTAAGTAGCAAAAAATGGAGCAACTTGAACGGACAACCTGGGAGAACCTAGCCTCGGAGGCACGAACAGTGGTGAGGAACACAGAGCTCCTCCGTGACAGAGTACTGAGGCTCCAGTAGTGAGCACTGAGCTCAGGCTTGACATTTCGTAGACAGATACTTCAACGGAAAGGTCGTACCTCGCTTGTTGAACGATGGAGTCCGTGCAGATGGCATTTGCGGTGGCGGCGGTGCAGAGGTTGTGATTGCGGCAGTGGGATTCTTCGGGATTGACATGATTTTGAACGACGTACTCGAGTCTCGTCGAGGTTGGGTGAAGTCGCATTGTAAACGGCAACTTCGGGCCGAATCCCGGAATTACCGTTCCGAGCTCGTTCTTCCCGCCACATGCCAGCCAATATTGACCTGCGTGCACGGCTCGCTGCGGTCGACGCTTCGATCGCCCAGCTCAAGTTGCGTCTGAAGCTTGAAGGCCCTCGAGGATGTTCGGAGCTCGATTCAGAGGCAGTTCGATAGTATCGTGTATCCAGCCGGGTCCTCTCACTTCCACCCGAAATCACGTCCAAAATCTTTCTCCACTGCCTTCCCCCCCTCCGGTTTTTAGTTCGCGCAGGAATATTGGCCCCAGGACAACACTGGCCCCCCTCCTTCTCTTACGAGTCTGCCCGGTGTGGAGGGAGATGGTCCCTTCGACCCCCGATTTATGGCATTTTCTACACATAAATCCCAAGGACGTCAGCGTCGGTCGCAAAATTTGGGATATACGAAGGTTGGTTTGGTCGCGCTGGTTCCTGTCCTCTCACCTTTAGCCTTAAAGACGAGCGAAAAGCCCATCGCACACCGGTTTTTTATCATCCGCTTACCTCGCGACCACAGACTCTATACCTCGATGTTAGTTGATAAGTTCGTAGAGATTGGACCCTTCCCATAACCGTCTCCAAACGCCTCACCTCTCTGGAAGATTCACCGGCTTCATCCGACTTTTCCGGCTCCCCGCGCTGCACAACCTCTACCTTTCCCCAGACTATGAGCTCGAAGGAAACCTCGATCCTTTCCCCTCCTTCCTTGCGTCCACTTCCATGCGGCGCTTTCACGCCGCGCAGGAGATCTCCTCCCTTGCAGCCGGACCGCGAGAGATTTATGAATGTCAAACAAAGGGTAGATTCAGGGCCTTGCGAGCAAAAGGGAAGTAAATCAAGAAAAATGAATGGACCAGACACTGCGACGTATCCACTCGCGGCTTTTTCCCCTAGGTACAGCCTTGTGACTACTTTAGAGGCGCCAGCATCACCGCTTGAAATGCCCCGGAGGGATTCGAACCCTCGACACTGAAGTGATTTGTTTAGCGGCGTGACAACCACTGAACTAAAGGGGCATTAAAAATATACTACGAGCCGCGAATAAGTGGTTACTATCGCAAGATGCAGGGCAGGAGCAGAGTAGCTAAGACGATTTTCCAGGCTCGAGCGGTCCCAGAAGGTTGTTGCAGTTCAAAGGAAGCCCGACAAAAAGAACTTGAAGCCCACTATTGTCTCGCCGTTCAGGGTGGGAGCTCAGAAGTTCTGAGCGAAGGAAAAAAATGCTCGAGATCATCCTGTTCTTAAGAAAATAGCGCACGCTGCCGTTTTGGGCTCGAGTCAACACCCTTGAGGTGTCAACAAATGGGGTTAGACGAGGGGACGCGACGCGCCGATGAGGCCATGTGATTAATGATGTCACGCGTTGTTTGCGCATTCGTGTCTCGTTTCTTACCTTTTCGCTTCGCAGGATGGCAGATTTTTGGAATGTCACTTCAAATGGCAAGATAGCATCCGAGGCCACAACAGACTGCACCTTTCCCACAGTACTTCAATCTGGTTCGCTGCTATTTCCGTTGGCCGTACTACCCACGCCGCCGCTCGTACCGTTCTCGAGCTCTACTTCCATCGACACTACTTTGGCCGAATGGACCTGCAAAAAGTGGTCCACCAGCAGACTGCTCTAATGTCGACTGCTGTGTTATTCGCCGCTTCGACTCTGTTCTTGGTGTTTCTTTGGGCACGGCGACGCCCCTCAGGCTCCATCTTCGCAAATCTGCCTGGCCCCCCTTCACCGTCATGGGTTTATGGTATACTCTGCCTTCTAGACCCTTTGAGGCGAATATACATACTCAGGCCGCTTTGCATAACTAGGGAACATGCTTCAACTCCTCCTTGCCGAAAATTACGGCGACCACGAGTTCCAGTGGCACAAACGATACGGCGACTTGTATCGGCTGAAGGGCTTTTTCGGGGTAACTTGCCTTGATTTAAAGTTAATCCCCGCTCGGGATTAACATCTCACAGGAAGAACGCCTCGTCGTTTCCGACCCGCAGGCGTTGAAACACATTCTCAACGATCCGACTTTCACGCGTCCGCCCAGCAATTTTCAGCTTTCCAGCTTGATATTTGGCCAAAACAGTGTGTGGGTCGCCCAAGGTTGGTAGGCTAGCAATTATCGCTTTGGATCATGGCTCCAAATAAATTTCAGGAGAAGACCATCGGCGCCTCCGTGCCGCGATGAGTGCTGGGTTTTCCGGTAGAGGTGTCCGTACTCTGCTCCCTATTTTTGGCGCGGCGGCCAAGGCAGTGAGTCTTTCCCGCTGCTCCGTATTTGAGAGCCCAGGTACAATTTCGCCACAGATTGTTCGTGATTGGGAGACCCTGTGCGCCTCTGGCTCCTCGACTCAAGTCGATGTCGCAAAAACAATGGATGATGCCACTTTCAATATTATGCGCGATGGTACTCATCACGCTTTGGTCGATGTTCTATACCTCTAACACCGTGTATAATCCTCAGCGGCACTAGGTAGCACTCTCCAGGACGCAGAAAATTCTCTCTCCCTGCGCTTTCCGTGAGCGTCTTCCAATATTCCAAGATGGATTTTGAAACTGACCAGACTTTGGCAGCCCGAATGCGTTCCTGCGCTCCAAGGCAGGCGTCGTGACCGAATTCAGCGCTAATTTCATGCCGACATTCTTGCTGCGCCTGATGTTTCGTCTCCCCGGTGATATTCCGCGTGCCGTGAACAGATTTAAAGCCGCGACCCAACGGATGATGGAATTGAAAGCCCAAGACCTCGAGTCGGGTGCGGACGACGGCGATTTGTTGAGCCTCATATGTGCATTTCATCCTCTTGACATCTCTCGGGTTCCTGAGTTCAACTTGTTAGACGCCAGCAAAACGGGAGTTACATCCAAACAGGTGGCGGCTCAAATCCCCATCCTCCTCTTGGCCGGACAGGAATCCTCGGTCTGTCGTCTTTTCGTTTGTTCCTCGCCTCTAACACACATCAGTCCACTACTTTATCTTGGTGCCTTTATCAATTGGCGGCCAACCCCAGCTTTCAAGATGAGCTGCGAGAGGAAATTGTAATGCAAGCCCGCAATTTGGAGGAAGGAGACGATTTCGAATACGACAACATGCCGTTGTTGAATGCGCTATTAAAGGTGAGTTTGACTGGGATTTTACACCTATATATAGTTTAATTCCAACAGGAAACATTGAGGTGAGCGACTGACTCAAATTAACCACGACTCATACTCTCCAAGGTTATTACCACCGGGCCCGCTCGAAGATAGATGTCCCAGCAAGGATTCTGTACTTCCGCTCTCCTCAGAGATCGTCACTTCAACCGGAGAGCGTGTCACGGAGGTCCCAGTTAAGAAGGGACAATTCATTCATCTGGCGGTAGCGTCGTATCAGCGGTACGCCTCCAATTCCTTCTTGCAGATGCTTTTTTAAACTACTTAGATCGGAGGCCTTGTGGGGCGCGGACGCACACGAATTCAAACCTTCGCGTTGGCTCAAGGATGAACCATGCAAAGGACAGGCTCTTGGGCCTTATGCCCACTTGTATGTTTTCTTCTCTAGACTTGGAGAAATCGGTTCAACGACCGAGTAGGTTGGCCTTCTGGGGCGGTCCGCGAGTGTGTCCTGGGTGGCGATTTGCGTGAGCATGAGTCTCCGTGCCGGTTGCTGCTGTTATTTATCTCAGGCAGGCTTCTGGAGATGCAGGTGCTTCTCACAGAAATATTGCCAAGGTTCAAGTTCTCGCTGCCCGCGAACAGCGTGGTTCGCGCGCAGTTGTCGACGACGCAGTTTCCAGCGAATACCGAAGGCGTGAAGAGTCTCTTGCTTTCCGTCGAGCGCAGCGCAGGCACAGGAGGTGTGGGGCAGTAAAGGAGGAAGGTTTCACCTTTGAAATAACCACGAAAGAGACATTTGTCTGCAGACCAAGTAACCGTTGAACTTTGACCATGACTCAATGGGCGGCGGACCACTTCTGTTGGATGGTCAAATGAGAACTTGAAGCCATTTTTATGGTGTGTTGCCAATGCACTGAGATTGATGGATTCCGAGCGGCACGAAAAGTAAACCGGCGTTGAGTCGCCCAATCGGGAAAGAATCACACGCCTTCTTGAACTTGGACTATGACTTCGCCGTTAATCTCGCGGCTTGGAACCAATTACTGTCCCACGGACGAGGAAGTTCCCCAAATCTGGGAACTCCTCGTTAATCCTAGTTCTCGACTGAAGCAACTCGACGATGAAATTGCCGGTTTGCACAAAGCTATCGATAAACTGGCAGAAGAGCGCGCCAGTCTTGGTGCCTTTGTGGACGCCCACAAAGCTCTCCTCTCGCCGATTCGCCGCTTGCCCCCCGACATAATCGAAGAAATCTTCGTTGCGTGTCTTCCAACGCACCGGAATTGTGTGATGAGCGCATCCGAGGCGCCTGTGCTCCTGGGCCGGATATGCAGCTCGTGGAGAGCGGTCTCACTCGCCACAACTCGGCTCTTCACCCGACTTCATGTTGTGTTCCCGCGCTCCGCAGATTTGACCTCCCTTAGTGACGCCAAAATCGCCCAACGCCTCGAGGTCTTGCAGACGTGGCTTGGTCGATCCGGACAATTGCCACTTTCGATTTCCGTCCAGGGTTACTCCTCGCACTTCTTCCAGGCACTTCTTCCGTTCCTTTCTCGCCTGCAGCACATCCAGTTTATGACTACGCCACCGTCCTTCGAGCCGCTTTCACACATTACTGAAGCCGACGTGCCCATGCTCGAAACGATCGCCGTTACACGTTTACCCCTTCGTCGCGGTGGCTGGGGAGAGTTTGCGATGTTTCGAGGACCACGTATAATGGGTTTCACTGCATCGGTCATGGACTTTACTGGAAACCTGCCGCTTCGATGGCACAAACTTACGATCCTGAAAATGGAGGCCTCTAGGGGGAATATTACGAGTCAAAAACTGCTCACGCTCCTCTCGAAATGCCCCGAGCTTCGCATTTGCAAGCTGTGGGCAAACAACGTCGGCGGCGCACCCCATTCCCCTGTCGAATTGGAATTCCTTCACACTCTTGAATTAGCACCTGCGATGAGAGATGATGTTATAACATTTCTGTTGGATCGACTTGCGTTGCCCGAATTGCGCAACTTTTCCATTGCTACACACATAACTGACTAGGACAACCTCCCCGGCTATCTTACTCGCTGGACCAAACTAGAAGGTCTTGAAATTGGCGAGAATTCATTTTCCGCGTCCTCCTGGGTTGCATGTCTCCGCAGCTTGCCTGAGACGATGCGGCGACTTGTGCTCCAGGATACCGACGCAGACACATCACTCGGCGGTTCACGCCTTGAAACCGCGCTCATAGCTCTGGATCTCGCGCATGGGACCCCACTTTGCCCTGCACTCGAGGAACTCCACATCCCTTTTACCTCCGCGCTGTCAGACGCCGCGCTCCTGCGGTTTATCACGAGGAGGATGGTCGCAGTATCCCCTCCTACGCTTCGGCGTGTGGAGGTCAAGTTCCAGCGCCCTAGGGAGGTCGACATCCTCCCTGATCTCCAGCCATTTATCGACGGTGGCCTCCGCCTCTCCCTCACCTATCCACCACCTCTCCGACCATCGGTATCTCCCTGGCAAGGACTGCCTGACGATCCCAAGGGAGTGTAGTGAGCCGTGTCGTCAACCGAGTGTTGCAGTTCCTGGGTATGTAGCTGTGAAAATTTATTTTGGGATATGTAAAGTCGACATGATGTCTGTCCCAAAACTACGGACGCGGGCGAAAGCCTTTAAGAATAAAGGAGCACCGTGCCCAACTCTGAAGGGGCGTGTCGCCAATTCGCTCGTGGGTCTGTCCGGCGTCAGGACGACGTCGAACAGCGAGGAAAATTGGTGAATCCATATTCCACGAACGTAACAGGCCCGAAGCGTTGAGGTAGCTCGGGCCTTGACTAGGTTTGTGGGTTTTGAGGGCAAGGCGCTGGAAATGAACAATGATATCGCATTGGGTGGTGACAAGAGAGAGAGAGATCGGATTTGCATGACGGTCACCTGTGACTCATCTGTCACAATCGCGCTTCATTCGAGCCGCGCCTGAAATCGCGATAATCTGTTCAATTATCTACTAGGTAAGGGTTCTACTCTCCAAAGGGTTTCAATCCAATGCATTTACAGATTTACCATGTCCGATCTGTTACATTCTGCCCTCCAACCCGCCGGAGGCACACAGACTCCACCGGCGGTTCCATATTCAAGACCTACGACCCCGGGTACTGGGTCATTTCCCGTCCAGATAGGTTTCGTAGGTCTCGGAGCCATGGGTGGCTTAATGGCCAAGAATCTCGCAAACCACCGCGCGGCGCACGTCCACGCATCCCCGCCGATTTTAGTCTGGAATCGCACGCAAGGAAAGGCGGACAGTTTGTTTAAAGAACTTGGCCAGCACAAGATTCGCGTGGCACAGTCTCTGGAACAGGTCGCCACAGAATGCGATATCATCTTCACGGCGCTTGCCAATGATGATACCGTAAAGAGCGTCTTTGAGCAGTTCGCACAAACGCTCAAGGTGAGTTGATGCTATGAATAAATCTTCCTCCAGCTCACCAGGCTGTAGCACGCGCCGCCCGGGAGACAAAAAATCTTTGTGGAGACGAGCACGGTTGGTGGTTTCTTTTGAATATATGATCGTGTTGTGAGATTGGTGCGATTTAGATTTACCCAACACTTGCTGGAGAGCTGGACACCCTGATTTCCTCCATCCCGCACTGTCATCTGATTGCCTCTCCCGTCTTTGGCACGCCTCACGTCGCTGCTGCCGCGCAGCTGGTCATAGTTATGTCGGGCGACTACCGGTCAGTACGCAAACCCGGAAAAGTGTTTAGTGCTCTGATCCTTCCCCCAGATCCAAGAAAGAGGTCGCGTACATGCTCGTCCCAGCAGTGGGCAAGAAGGTGATCGATCTCGGCGGAAATATCGAAAAAGGTGAACTCGCTCTGCCACTTTCCCTTCCCAAGAACTAACACGGCCACGCAGCCTCCACGTTCAAGCTTATCGGAAACTCGATGATCCTAGGCACCCTAGAAATCCTTGCAGAGTCCTACACGCTCGCCGAAAAGTCAGGTATCGCCGCATCGGAGGTCCACTCTCTCGTGAAAGGTAATTTTTCAGCCGACAACGCATCATGCTCGCGCTTACAACAATTCTGCAGACATCTTCCCTGCACCCGGGTATGTTACCCTCGCTACGCCGTGAACTAGTTCTCATTGTCCCCAGCATCATCCGCTACTCCGAGCGCATGTCGAACGACCAGTTCGACGGCACCACCGGCTTCTCCATTGACGGCGGGATTAAAGACGCCTCGTGAGCGCTCTACTCGGGCTCGTCCTCATAATATCGTTGATCACCCGCCTCAGCCACATCCGCCGCCTTACCGCGGTGCACAACTCCCCCATGCCCAGGTAAGCTCTCCTTCATCTTATCTGTTATTCTGTTAATCACACGCTCACCAGCATCGACATCGCGCACCAGCACCTCATCACCGCGCGCGCGATCCACAACAGCAAGGTTCAAGCCGGGAAGCAGACCGTCGACGTCCTCGACTGGAGCGGCATCGTTGCTGGGACGCGCGTCGCCGCCGGCTTGGATGCATTTGAAAGCACGGTCCGTTTCTTTCTCCGCGGTGTAAAACACTCGCTTAACAGGATGGATAGCACGCAAGTGTTGTACAAGAGGACTGAAATACATAGACGATTATTCAAGTGTAACATCAGATTACGATTGTACCTGGCAGCGGAAAGACCGACTGGATACTGTACGATATCTGGGACAAAGGCGCCAAGACATGTGCCGTTTTTGTTTCCGCAGAAGCAGCTAGAGGCAGCAGCAGCATCGAAATACGAAAATCTATCGCTTTACTTTTTTGCCCCGTCTAGTCTTCTTGTCGTGTCCACCGTCGGGCTTGTCCGTCTCCTCCGGCGCGCTCTTCCGCTTCTGGCCCGCCGTCGCCGTCGCCTTGATACTAACGACCGTGTTCCCCCGCCCCTTGCCGATCTGGCTTTCCGCCATGCTCCAATCCGCCGACGTATTGTTGATGGCGAACCTACGTGATATTCAACCTGATGAGCATCGGCTGTTGGGAACTCCAAAGAAGTGGGGAGGAAGACTCACTTTTTCAGATCCAAACTGTCGATCATCTCGCGCTGGCGCGCTTTCTCCTTGCTCATCTCGCCTGCGCCGGCCTCGTCCAGCTCCTCTTCTAAAGAGACCGAAATAGGCGCTGCGGCAAGGGTTGAGGTGCGCGTCGAGGGATCGGGGATGTCCGCTCCGATGGCAGCTTTTTGGATCCCGACAAGCCGCTTGGTGATCTTCCTGATCACCTTACTGAACAGCGCGAGTATCTGTGACACTGGAAGGGTGAGCTCCGTCTGCAACACAAGGCGTTAGTCGGAGGTCACGGACATGAATCGTAGGAACTTGCCTCGATTTCCTCGATTTGTTTGCGCTGGAGGCCCAGACCGAGCAAGATCGCGCTCTGCACAGCGCTGAGCCGGACGTCGCCCTCCTCTCCACCACCAATAAGGCGCTGCTCGAAGAAGAGCGTCGCGATAGTCGGTACAAGGTCAAGGATTACATGATAATCCAGCATGTTATTGGCATACGCCTCTAACCGTTTTAAATCGAAGGGCGTGAGGAGATGCGAGAGCTCCATCGAGTTGAGTTCTACCAAGCGCATCAATAGGCGCTCCCCATCCAAATGTAATGGCGCAGCCTACCTCTCGATTTCGACCGATCTGCATCCACGGTCTTCAAACCCGTGTTGACGGCTTCTAATATACTCAGCGCCGTCACACTGCCGAATTCTCGGAATTTGTACGACAGCAGGGAGAGGAAGCGTCGCCGGAAGTCTAAAGATAATACTTTGTTGAGAAACCATATCCGGAAACCCGAAGCTGACATACCTTTGGCGAATTCCCCCAACCACTCTGGGCTCTCTGACGCGCTATTCAGGCCCCGGACCATGACGCAGCTGTGCTCGCCGGTCAATTCGCTCGTCGTTTGTCGTAGATAGAGCGGCACATATCCTGCGCGTTTCCAGAACCTGCAGAACGTCGTTAGCATCGATATTGCGCATGCGGAACGAGACCGACCGAAGGAGCTGGCCAGTGAGACCATAGCTTACGCCGAGATAATCTAATATCTCGGGTTTGCGTTCAGAAAGCCGTTGTAATAGTGGGGGCATGGCGGATACGGCGCGGACGGTCGGAGTCTCCGTTTGTAGATCGCTTGTTGCCTACGAAGGATAATTCAGAGTTACAACTACAGGGGCACAAAATAAAGCGTACTGGGTCGAAGTCGGCAAGGTTAGGATACGAGGGCGCCACCTTCTCTGCTTCGTCAAAGTTATAATACTCGCCGCTGTAGAAAGCGTTCAGCGCCTCTAAAGCTCGGGAGCCATACCCCATCTGGTATATGATCAGTCGAACATCGGAGGAGAGGGAGAGATTGACGCACTCCAGCGTAATCAGGGTCGCAAGCGACACGTACAATTCGCCCGCCGTTTAGCGCTGCAAACCCACTCTCGAGGAACTGTCCACTGACGACCCACGGGATCATATCCCCAGCACCTCCCCGTCCCCTGCCCGCCGCATCCAGCACAGTCTCCTTACTCAGCCCGCCCTCCAACGCCACCTGCAGCACCACGAGCGGTTCCGGAAGGACCTCCTCGTCGTCCTTTATCGGCGGAAGCAGTACAAAGAGGTGGTGGGCTGGGGCATCGGACAGCATCTGCAGGTCGTTCGGCGAGTTCTTGTAATGGGACGCGACGTACAGAGCCATCATGCGCTGCAGGAACACCTCGCTCGCCGGGTGGTAGCTGAAAAGGGTGTCCCTGTTGACGTAGAACAGCGTGCATGTCGACGGATGTGGTGTACCGCGGTGGGAAGAGGACGAGCCCGTCGTGGCAGATAGACACAAGACGTTGTAGAGCCACTTCTCGATTCTATCGCCGGTGCCGTACCGGATCGGGGTGGTGAGTTTGAGCTCGCGGAGCGTGCGTGCCTTGGGTGCGGGTTTGGGGTGCTTCTTCGTCGGCGCTGCAGACGTGTCATCGTCCTTGGCGGTTCCGGCTGGTGGTTTGGATAAAGAAGGTCGTGTGCTTTCTCGGAGCTGCTGGATGAGTTTGAGGGACAAGCTTCGTCCAGTGCCCTCGTAGCCATTGATAGTCGAGGCCAAGAACACGAGATATGGACCGAAGAGATTCCGTACGAGAGGCAGAGGGATGGCGGCTGCCTCGTCGATGATAACGAGCTCAGCCTGGCCGAGTACGTGAGCGTCTTGGGGCTGGATATACTGCGGACAGGAGCATTAGCAAAGGCCGCAGAGTGGATGTATTTCACGTTACTTGAATCGTTTGTCGGTGCCCCTTGAAGATGTCCACCCGTACAACGGCGCCCTTGGAACCACCCTCGGTGTCCACACTCTGCATAATGTCGTAATCCAGATGCTCCTCGTAACCCAGAACGTCCATTCCCTTGAAAATAAATTCGAAGAGCGTTTTCAAGTTCTCCGGACTCGGACTGGTCACGAAGATATTCGAGTACCCGTGGGCCAAAGCAGCGGCGATCGCCAGACCCAAAGCCGCAGACTTTCCGCGACCACGGGCAGCAGTGAGGGTGACAGTAGAGGACAAGGTTTTCTCAGAGATGGCCTCAATAAATGTGAGAAGAGCCTGCGCCTGGTCGAGAGTTTTAGAAAGGGTAAGAAGGGGGCCGGCAGGTGTGGTTTCCGCTAGGCTCTCGCGGAGATCCTGGAGCTGTGTTTGCTCTGGGGACGTTTTGGGAGCGCTGTCCTCGCCGAGGGGAGCGATATCCTTGCCCCGTGAGATGGGAAGGACGTTAAGCTCGTCGTCAAGGAAGAGACAATCTTCACAGGAGCCGAGGGAAAGTATGAATCGCTCATTGAAGCGGGCAACTACGGAATCATGCGAGGACGTCCGGTACCGGGAATGTACGTCCTGAGGGAAATATGAGTGGGAGGACGGGGCAAGGCTGAAGCAAATCAACTCACCATGGTCATGGTGTAGAGTTGCTTCAAGCTCGTCATCGTTTTGAGTAGCAGCACTATTAACCCTCCTCCCTCGACGGTCTCGATCGTGCGCGCAAGAAGATTGGGCGTGATGGCCTCAAAGTCCTGTAGAACGCACATCCCATATGTGTGTCCCAAGATTTTCTCGGATTCCTTGTAATACCTTCACCGTCCATAATAAATAGAAGCGCTTGAACAGAGTAAAACCACGCACGTATACCGAATGTCGGTGACCGTTACAAAAATCTCGAACGGGTTCTGTTCGTTCGCTTCCCGGAGCCCACGCTTCACATCCCGCTTGATCTTGGCTTCGCGCTTTTTCCGATGACTGAAATTCCGTCAAAAACTGAGATTCGCGGAACACATGTAGGTCCACACATAGAATGGACACAGACATTGAATGAGCTATCAGACCAACCTCGTGAAACCGAGCTCCTTTTTGTAACACCAAAGTACCGAGGGCCGGGCGGACACTCTTGCTTGGGACAGCAGGAAGTGGAGGTTTACAATCTAGTATTTGGGGTCAGTGCAAGCTCTCTACCGACCTTCACACAACGCACCTGGTCTCGACCTTTGTCTCCGACCAAGACAATGAACGACCGGTGGTTCTTTTGGACATTGTTGTTTATTAGAATCGGAATCCGGGGATCCAATTGCTTTCGCATTCTGGGACGAGAATTTTACAGTTGGTACACCCTAGTTGGCGCCGGAGGAAATGGACAGCCTTATGACCGGTCCGTAGTGAGTTCTGGCGACGAGGAGTCCCGTAGCGTCGCAGGGTAGCGTTCCAAAAAAAAATTGTGAAAGTGATGGAAGGAGGCGAAACCAAACAACGACAAGCTACCACTTTCGGTCAACTACCGCTTTCGTCCTGATTTAGAAGGTTTTGTTAAATCATCGTGATAAGTGTGATACAGTAGCTACAAGTCTCTGTCAAACGAGGACGGGAAATCACCATAACTCTTCTGGAGAATTCGGCCCTTCTCACTAGAATGGGTTAGTATTGGAAAATCAACGGGATTTGATTGCCCACCTCCGCGCACAAACGGATAACCCTTCGCGCTGAAGAATATTCAACGTGGAAGCGAGCCGAGGGCCAATAATCCAGTAAATCAATTTGCGAAGACGAGATACGGCAGGATTGGCCGTTCTCCAACGCGACGTGATCATTCGGCCAACGGAGTCCTGATGGTCCTTGGGCACATTCGAAAGAATGAGGGTCGATAGCTTCGGAAGGAGAATAGGCGCATTGGGCGTTAAACTCAGCAAGGCGATAAAAGGACCTATGTCGGTTTGACGCAGCGCTGATGAGCGACCCAAAGTTATTAGGAGCTCCGTTATGTCAGGGTTGGATTGGAAGACGGGGAGGATGGCGGCGACTGACGGGCACCCCGCGGTGATATGGAGTGTTGTAAGGCTACAGCGGGAGAGCTGAAGCATCCTCGGCAAGCCGTCGAGCATGGCGTCGGGAATCGAGAGTTCCGTGAGCGCAGGCAGCCTCAGCCATGAAGGACAGGTCCAGTCAAAGGGCCCATAAACATATCGCTCTGTTGAGAGTTCCAGCTGGCGGAGTTTGGCCAATTGGAGTACTCGGTCGGACGGATATGGCGGGACTTCATCGTCGCCGTAGTCGCCGTTGGCAATGATCAGGCTGCACGACTCGAGGTTTTTAAGACGATGTAACGCGGTAATATGGGCCTCCCACGGATCCCTGGACTCATATCGTGTCAATTGGGACCAGGGCCACTCAAAGCCTGGATAACACATGACAACCTCCACACTTCGAAGGCGCGGAGCAATCGCGAAGTGCGCGATTTGCGGCGGATGTGAGAACCCGTCGTCCGTGCCAGCCTGGCCCTCTTCAGACTCCCAGACTCCGACTTTCTCTAAGAGGGGCACCCGACCGCGGACGCTGGGCATGCGATCCAGCTGCGTTTGCACGATGTAAAAGGTCTTCCAGCGAGCAGTGTGCTTCGCAAGGGCCTCCAGCGTCATATCCGCGGTGCGGTCGTAGCGTCTACGCTCGCAGTCGAAGAATATTTCGAGCGGATAGGTGCCCGATCGAATGAGCTGGGTTTCGAGCATCGGAAGGGAACAAGGCTCAGCGTCGTACTCTCCATGGATGATTATGGTGGACCAAATAGCGGGCGAGGCCAACGCAACAGCGCGCCATCGTCGACAGATGCGACCCAGAGTCCAGGGGCTTTGTTCAAGGAGGTCGTACCACGTTCCGAATTTGAGCTCTTGGAGGGATGGAGCGGAGAGCAGGAAGATGTGGGTGAGGACTTCCGGCGGAATACGGCGGACTGGAGAAAGGATGGAGCGGCTGCGCAGGATTATCTGGCTCAAGGACTCGTTGTTGCGGGTGAGGCTTTCTATGATCTCATCGTCTTCGTCTTTTTCCTCGAGACGCTCGATTTGGGCGTTGTTTCGGCGCATAGTGTCCTCGGCGTCGTCACGAATGCTCCGAACCTCTTGAGCCTCAAAATCGGTGGGGATGTCGTTGGTTCCTGTGAACCAGGAAAGGACAGGAGTGCTCATGGGGAAGGGTCTCACTTTTGTGGTGGGCTGGAAGCAAGAGCGATCTACTTACCCCTATTGGCCCATCACGTGACTCGGAAGAGGTAAAAGGAAAATAAAACAGAGAAAATCTGGTAGATTTCGAGATGAAATGGGACGTGCTACTGATATATTATAATTAGAGTACATACGACGAGCTCACCCGTCTCCGAGTCGCACTCTCACCCACGGACCGAAACACCTAATCCTTCGCCCCGGAGTTTCTCAAGCCTTGCGGCGAGACAACGCCCCATCCGCGAGCCGTCCATTATATCAACAGAGCGGAGTCGCGACACAGCAGGATCAGTCGTACTCCAGCGCGACGAAATCATCGTCCCAATAACATTCTCAAATTCCATCTGCGGCGCAAAAATCCCCAGCGTCTGCAGCTTCGGAAGGACGAGCGGGGTATGCGGTTCGAGAGTGAGGAGCGCAATCAGCTCGGTGACGTGTGCCTGGGTATTAAATAGGGAGCGGTGGTGATGCAGGTCTATGCAGAGCTCGACGAGATCCGGGGTGGACTCAAAGACCGGGCGGATCGCCTCGACTCTCGGGCAGCCGCCATTTACGCTCAGCGTCGTGAGACGGCACATTGAGGACTGCAGTAGTTCGGGGAGACCGCGGAGTAGGGAGTCGTCGATCGTCAAGCTCGTGAGCGCGGGCACTCGCAGCGACTTAGGCCAGGTCCAAGACAGCTCTCTGAAAATGTACCGCTCCATGGTGAGATCCAGCTTCATGGTGAGATCCAGTTTCCAGAGCTTGGGCAGCTCGACAGTCCTGCTCACCCACTTGAAGGGGTCGTGCCCGCTGAATTCATGCGCGAACATCGGGCTGCATGATTCGACGTTCCGCAGGGCTTTGAGCGCGTGGATGTGGTCCTCCCAGGAGCCGTTGGACTCGTAGTGCGTCAAATGCGCTAGTGGGACGTCGAAGAACGGCGTGCCCGTTTCCATCTCGACGACACGGAGGCGCGGGGCAATCGCGAAGTGGCGGATTGCTTGCGATGACGACCCCGAGCCGTACCCGTCATCGGTCTCCTCTTCCTCCGTACCCACGACGGAAAGTTTCTCCGGGAGGGGAACGCGGCCGCAGACGTTTAGAAGCCGTTTGAATTGCTCCGCCGTGATGGACAGCGACTTCCAGCGCGGGGAGCACTTGGCAAGCGATTTCATAGCCTTCTGCACCACATATCCATTCCGCCCGTCTGCTTCGTATTCGAACACGACCACGAGGGGATAACTCCCCGAGCGAGTGAGCTGGGTTTTGAGCATCGGAATGGAGCAGGGCTCGAAGCCGATGTTTTGGATGACGATGGAGGACCATAGCGCGGGAGATGATAGCGCAACAGCCCTCCATCGGCGGCAGATACGCCCCAAAGTCCACGGACTCTGTTCAAGGGATCTGTACCAGGGAACGTTTTTGGTTTCCTCGACGGATGGTGTGGTGAGTATGAAGATGTGGGTGAGGATTTCCGGGGGGAGGCGTCGAACGGGAGACAGGATGGAACGGCAGCGCCGGATCGTGCGGCGCAGCGAAGAGTTATCGCACTCAAGAGTCTTGACCGTAGTCTCGGATCCAGCCTTGTTTTGGAGTCGTCGGATGTGTAGCTCGTTCCTCAGGCGGGTCTCCAGAGCTTCGTCACTCATGCGCTGCACCTCTTTTGCTTCGAGTTCGGAGGGAGCGCCGTTCGTGGTGAGGAAACGGTTAAGCATGGGGATTGCAATCAATGGCGACGATCAAATGTCCGGCTTCTTTGGTCCATCGTAGCGCTCCAACCACTCACCCTTTCAACAAACTGTTGGTGTAAGATCTGTTCAGAATTAGCATTTGCAGGATATGTCCCGCGTCGATTTTTCATTTTCCCCCTCCTTCGTCCCCTCCCAATTTATTTCAGATCTTTACCATCAAATCACTGCCAAATCGAACATCTTATAACACTCTTTTGGGGGCAAAATCAAAAAATCTGCCCGGGACATATTCTGAGGGTACATCTCAGAAGACCTCTCAATTTTAGTTTGAGCTTGTGGAGGCACTATAGAAGGCTGTAGTCAGGACCAAGTGCGAACAAATAAACAGATTGGTGGCGCTTGCCCCTCACCACTTGAATCAATTTCAATTTCGAGCCCCTATTGTGAATCATGTGAGCAGTCGTCGAGAACTTTCTCAAAGTACAAGGAGAGAGTCCTGCATTGAATACAGACTTATACAACAGATTAACGTACAGATGATTCAACTTCAAGCAGCGATGGGAATGGCAGGCTGGGGGTCCCGTATAACGGCGTCGAGTTTTGGAGGCTTTGGAACATCGAACCCCAGCGCGCGCCACTGCTCCGCTCTCCCAGGGAACTCGACGCAATACTCCCGCACCCGCACGACAGAGTCCGCCTGCAGCGTCGCGTCGAAAAGCTCTGGATCTTCCCACCACGCTGGGACACCCTGAAGCGTCTGCGTCTCAGCCCCAATATCCAGGAGGCGGCGCACGTCGGCAGCGTCTGTGGTCTGGCGCACGCGCTTGAATGTCTCGGGCGCGTCACGATGGTCCGCCCACCCCTTGAGTTTGTGTAGCAGGATAAAGGAAAAGGGGGCGAGGGGAAGATTAGAAGCCCAGCGAATTCGGGGGAGGGGGATAAATGGGAGAGACATAGCGCCGGGGACCAAGATGTCGACTTTGGTTTCACGGCGGCTGGACGGATGATGGAACCAGAGGATGCGATATGTGGCGGCAGGGTCGCGGGCATTCTTGAGATAAAAGAAGCGCGGTGCAGAGGCGACGAGGAGGCGTTTTAGAATTTCTGCGTCAATGTCGCTACTGGGTGGAAATATAAGGAGGTCTGCGTCCTGCAGGTTTTTGTCGTCAGCCGTTAGTAATTCAAAAATAAAATGTTTGCACCTTTGGACACCGAGAATTGCCATAGAGTTTGCATGCCAGACTACCAAAAATCGCAACATGGAGGTTATGTTGACGAAAGATGTTGACTGCGGTCTCTGCAGCAGTTATAACAAGACTGAGATGCTCTTGCTCTGATGCAGCCTTTTCCGCATTAGATTTCCTGTTGCGGTATCTGTTTTTGCCAGCTTGGAGTTTGGGCGGTAATCCTGCTCCTCCTCCAGTAGGTGTATTTACCTGGTTCATAGTGGATGGTGGGTGTCTGAGACAAGGTCAAAGGGCACAAGGCAACCGCGAGGTGGCTTGTCGGCGCTTGTCACGAGTCACTTGTGACGACGCTTGTGCTTTTCCTGTCTTTTCTTTTACCACGACCATCTCTCGAATACGATTGCTTTTCTCTAGTCTCAAGCCCTTTCAAACTTCTAACGACCCCACAAACCTAGTCAAGGCCCGAGCTACCTCAACGCTTCGGGCCTGTTACGTTCGTGGAATATGGATTCACCATTTTTTCTCGCTGTTCGACGTCGTTCTGACGCCGGACAGACCCACGAGCGAATTGGCGACACGCCCCTTCAGAGTTGGGCGCGGTGCTCCTTTATTCTTAAAGGCTTTCGCCCGCGTCCGTAGTTTTGGGACAGACATCATGTTGACTTGATATATCCCACAATAAAATTTCACAGCTACATATCCAAATGGTATTGAAACCCTCGGTTGAGGACACGGCTCATTACACTCCCTTGGGAGCGTCAAGCAGCCCTTGCCAGGGAGATATCGGTAGTCGGAGAGGCGGTAAATAAGTGAGGGAGACGCGGAGGCCCTCGTCGATAAATGGCTGGAGATCAGGGAGGATGTCGACCTCCCTAGGGCGCTGGAACTTGACCTCCACACGCCGAAGCGTAGGAGGGGATACTGCGACCATCCTCCTCGTGATAAACCGCAGGAGCGCGGCGTCTGACAGCGCGGAGGTATAAGGGATGTGGAGTTCCTCGAGTGCAGGGCAAAGTGGGGTCCCATGCGCGAGCTCCAGAGCCGTGAGCGCGGTTTCAAGGCGTGAACCGCCGAGAGACGAAAGTGAGGTGTTTGCAGCGGTATCCCGGAGCACAAGTCGCCGCATCGTCTCAGGCAAGCTGCGGAGACATGCAACCCAGGAGGACGCAGAGAGTGAATTCTCGCCAATTTCAAGACCTTCTAGTTTGGTCCAGCGAGTTAGATAGCCGGGGAGGTTGTGCTGGTCAGTTATTTGTGCAGCAATAGAAAAGTTGCGCAATTCGGGCAAGGAAAGTCGATCCAACAGAAACGCTATAACATCACCTCTCATCATGGGTGCTAATTCAAGAGTGTGGAGGAATTCCAATCCGACGGGGGAATGGGGTGTGCCGTCGAAATCGCTTGCCCACAGCCTGCAAATGCGAAGCTCGGGGCATCTCAAGAGAAGCGTGAGCAGTTTGTGACTCGAAATATTCCCCCCAGACTCCATCTTCAGGATCGTGAGTTTGTGCCATTGAAGCGGCAGGTTTCCAGTGGCAAAGTCCGCGACCGATGCAGTGAAACCCGTTATACGTGGTCCTCGAAACATCGCAAACTCTCCCCAGCCATCGGGACGGAAGGGTAGACGTGTCACGGCGATCGTTTCGAGCATGGGCACGTCGGCTTCAGTAATGTGTGAAAGCGGCTCGAAGGACGGTGGCGTAGTGATGAACTGAATATGCTGCAGGCGAGAAAAGAACGGAAGGAGTGCCTGGAGGAGGTGCGGGGAATAACCCTGCACGGAAATCGAAAGTGGCAATTGTCCGGATCGACCAAGCCATGTCTCCAAGACTGCGACACGTTGTGCGATTTTGGCGTCAATGAGGGTGGTCAAATCTATGGGGCGTGGCGGCCACACAACATGAAGCCGGGTCCAGAGCCGAGTTGTGGTGAGTGAGATCGCTCTCCACGAGCTGCATATCCGGCCCAGGAGCACAGGCGCCTCGGATGCGCTCATCACGCAATTCCGGTGCGTTGGAAGACACGCAGCAAAGATTTCCTGGATCACGTCGGGCGGTAATCGGCGTATCGGCGAAAGGAGAGCTTTGTGGGCTTCCACAAA
Organism: Mycena metata; assembly: GCA_029378385.1. Classification (NCBI taxonomy): domain Eukaryota; kingdom Fungi; phylum Basidiomycota; class Agaricomycetes; order Agaricales; family Mycenaceae; genus Mycena; species Mycena metata. Next base: position 169,823 of record JARKIB010000187.1, read on the forward strand.
GGCACCAAGACTGGCGCGCTCTTCTACCAGTTTATCGAGGGCTTTCTGCAAACCGGCAATTTTATCGTCGAGTTGCTTCAGTCGAGAACTAGGATTAACGAGGAGTTCCCAGATTTGTGGAACTTCCTCGTCCGTGGGGCAGTAATTGGTTCCAAGCCGCGAGATTAACGGCGAAGTCATAGTCCAAGTTCAAGAAGGCGTGTGATTCTTTCCCGATTGGGCGCACTCAACGTTCCGTGCCGCTCGGAATCCATAATCTCCGTGCACTGGCATGACCATCGAACAGAAGTGGTCCGCCGCCCATTGAAACGCGGGCCTGAATCGTAATAGTATTTCAATTTTCAACACAATACTTTTGTTGTCGGTTCATACACATATCACACGCCAGTCTTCTGGTGCGCAGCTCCCTTCTCGTCACTGTCCCGCACTTCCTGCACTTTCCCCTGTTCGTGCATACGCTCAATAAGGCGTGGCTTCCAATCCGTTGAATGCCAGGGCTTGACTCCGGAGCGATACATTTCGTCAACCTTGAGAAAGTTGCGTCGATGATTACGGTTCAAACGTCGGTTGAAAAAATCGAACCTCTTCCAAACTGAGACCTTTTGTCTCCGGAATACAAAGGTAGACGTAACCGAAACCTGTCAAAACGATTCAACTTTTGGGATCAAGACTGGTGAATTTTTGTTGCGTACCGAAGACGAGCACGCCGAAGAAAATCAGGAGAATCAAGGGACCGATGTCTGCAGCAATTCGTGGGGCGAAGAAACTCAGGAGGAAATTCCACAACCAGTTGGTAGCACTGCCGAGAGCGATGGATTTGGGTCGGACACGCAGCGGGAATGATTCACCGAGGTACACCCATCTGCAGCATGGTGAGTGTAGAGGACATTTTCGTGCATTTAGGTATATCTTACGGTGTCGGCCCCCAAAAAATGGAGTACGAGCAGACGTGCAAGACGGCGAAAGCGATGAGGGTGTCGCCTCCTTGCTTATTTCGGTGTGTAAGGAGATTATTCGCGGTTCCGGTCTTTCCGAAGTGAGGATAAGCCTTGAGGCGATAGCATGAGCTTACGGGGGCTAATGTGAAGTGTCCAACAAGTCCGGCCTGGCAATGGAATATAATAGAGTTGGAGGAAATAATGTTAAAAATTACGATGAGGGCGCAAGCGGCTTGCAAAACGGCTCCGATTAGCAGAGACTAGAGGAGTGATGATCAGCATGTGGCTTTAGGGAACGGAAATTCAACGTACTCGGCGTCTGCCCCATGCCTTCGGCCGAGGTTAATAACCGACTGAGTGTATAAAGCAAACGCGTACTTCAATCAAATACTATAATCGAAGAATAAGACGTTGCGCTTGTAGAAGAAACGGGTATCTACCAAAGCAGGAATCGTTCCGGCGACGGATACTCCGCCAAGAATGGTTTGGATCACATAAGGCGAGAGACTGGAGATCCATCAGCAAATCATGTTATTGCATGACATGAAAACACACTCTGTTCCAGCGCTCTTGAAGAACGTGTCACCGTAGTAGTCTGAGTATGGATCAATATTTTTTGGAGCCAGCGGCAGGGAGAGATTCACAGTAAAAGTTCTGGCCATTTAATTGTTGGATAAATTGCAACATCATCCCGTTGCCCGTCCGCTTCCACATCGCATTGCGGCTGGAGAAACATTCGACCCAGGTAGCATTGCCGCCAGCGTTCTCCTCCTTGATGGCATACTGCAGCTCTTCGACAGTCTCGATCACTACCGGGTCGTCGATGGGTACTCCGTTCATTTGGGCAACCACCCGACGCGCATCTTCGGTTTTTCCGTTCCCGAGTAAATGACGTCTGTCGCACATTAAATACGGAAACGAAGAAAGGACTGCACATACGGGGATTCTGGCAGGAAAAAGATACCCGACAACAGCGCCAGACCCCAAACCAGCTGCAGACCGACAGGAACGCGCCACGAAGCGGAGTTGCTGATGCTATGGGTTGCAAGATCAAGAACGTAGCTCAAGAATAGACTAGAAAATAATCATAAGCGAGTGAGTAAGAGGCTCTTGAATATCCACCCCATAATGATCTGCAATTGGTAAAGTACGAGGAATGTTCCTCGGAGTGCTTTTGGGGAAGTTTCGCCGTTATAGAGCCTGTTTTGATCCGGAGTTTTTGTTAACTTCAGCCACCACGGAAACTTGGGCACACGAACGGCACGATAGCTAATGGTCTAAATGAACGGAGAATGGATCGTGAAGTACTGAAGTTAAGCGCACCAGACAAGGCACCCACACCAAGGCCGGCCACGAAACGACCAATTGTGAGTTGCAAAACGGAACGGGCGGTCCCCGTCTGTACGGCGACCCCTAAAGTGAACATTCCACTCCACATTAGGATGGATCCGCGTCTGCCAAAACGATCACTCGTAAATGCCTGTGCCAACGCACCACTTGGTCGTAATTCAGAAAAGAAACGGAGTCGAGAAATGTAAACCAACACGAAGGTACCGGCAGACAGGAGCGATGTAATGATTGACTGCCGCGAGCTGGTCAAGACCATTTGGCCAGTCGCAGCATCGAATTGACCAAAGCGGTCGATAAAATCTGGCATGATAAGACATCCCTGAATGCCGTGGTGAAGTCAAACGAAATTCGGGGAGTGAACACTGACTGAAATGACCCCAATGTCATACCTGTTGAAATTCAGTGGACGATTCGGTGGACGATTCATGAAGCGATTCAACACATACCCGAACAAGAAGCCTGTTCGCATATTCTGAGAAACTCGACCATGTAAGAGCTAGGGTTAAATAGGAAGGCTCGAGTTGAACTCACAATTTGAAGTCACGGACGACTTGCGACAAGGGCTCACCTCCTGTTGTAGATGTATTAAGGAACTATTCTCCAACTAAGGATTTTTAGCGCCGACAAACCAAAAGCAATGAAGACTGCGAGCAGAATAGCTCTTCCGTTGGTTGGGACTGCTGTCGCCATGGCTGGATAATTCAAGTGGGAGGAAAAGTTGGTTGAGGCGTGGAAGCGAGTATTTTTATAGTCCACTCCCGCTGACAAGTCGGTGGATATGACGAAAGGGAGAAGTAATGCGGACAACATAGGGAGAAAGAAGTTCCCAGCCCAAAGTTGATGTTCCCCTTACCGTAGGTGCACGGCCGTTCAGATCGTCGAGTGCTCTGATGGGAAAGAGGCGGATTGCTTTGCTGAAGAGCCAGGGCTGTTGAACTTGAAGTTCACCCGCCTACAAGTTTTGTTTTGTTTTCCATTGGCGCCGAATCACATGTGCGATCCGTGTGAGTTCTTTGGAGCAGTTTTAAACCACAAGCGGCTCCCATTAGTTGATGTGGCGACAAAAAGTACTCCACCGCAATAGTGCAGTATAATTTCTAGGGTCCCAAAGATGTAACTTCAAGTTGTTCCCGCCAGTGCGAGACTTCGAGTTTACTGAACGAGTCCATCCTGAACCTCTCGAGTAACGGGATCTAGAAACCTGAGGTGATGAGTGTTTGCGGTAGGTGGGAGCGGCCCGGGACAAGAGGTGAGTGATCGGCTGATCTTGGCCAACGATCCCACGATGTCAACAAGTCCGACTATGTCCGAAATTCGACCCAGAAAAATGCTGAGGATTCTGGCAAACGTCGAGAGAGCTTGTAGGTACTTCAGTTATCTTCCAAGATCGTCTCCTCGCTCCATTTTGAGGCACGAAGAGCGTCGTGCGCTGTCGGAATTCGGCCTAGGTGGAATGAGCCCCGCTGTCATAACGGTGCCGGCCGGTCAAAGATAGTGATGTCCGCCCGTCAAAGATGGCGATGTCAGCCCGCTGGAATTGATCGCTAAGCACCTAGCCATTCCATCATACATAGTCTGTTCGTATTTCTGTCAACCCCTGGAATCCTTCCTGTTTCCAAGCACCTAGGTATGTCAACAGAAATTTTGGGATCTGAGAACTCACCTCAGAGTGGTGTTGGGTCTGTTCGCATTTCCAACAACCCAGGTACGTTGAGCCTTGGTTTGCATTTCCAACAACCCAGGTGCTGTGAACCTTCTGGTTCGCATTTCTGCCAACCCAGGTCCGTTGAGCATTTCTGTTCGCGTTTCCAACAACCCAGCTATGTTGAGCCTTGGTTCGCATTTCCAACAACCCAGGTGCTGTGAACCTTCTGGTTCGCATTTCTGCCAACCCAGGTCCGTTGAGCATTTCTGTTCGCGTTTCCAACAACCCAGCTATGTTGAGCCTTGGTTCGCATTTCCAACAACCCAGGTGCCGTGAGCCTTCTGTTTGCATTTCCGCCAACCCAGGTCCGTTGAGCATTTCTGTTCGCATTTCCAACAACCCAGCTATGTTGAGCCTTGGTTCGCATTTCCAACAACCCAGGTGCCGTGAGCCTTCTGGTTTGTATTTCCGCCAACCCAAGTCCGTTGAGCATTTCTGTTCGCATTTCCAACAACCCAGGTGCATCGGAGCAGTCTGTTTACATATCCAACAACCTAGGTGCATCCAGCATTCTGTTCACATTTCCAACAACCCAGGTGTATTGAGTGTCTGCTCACATATCCAACAAGCTGCCTACCCACCTATTATTAAATCCCAAAATATCTGTTGTTGAATCCTAAAACCAGAACCAGCTCCTGTTATTGAATTTCGCAACCAGATCACTGATGGTGGGATTCAGCAAATGTGAATAAACTTCTGTTTTTCTTTACACATGGGGGCCCTTAAAGATAAAATTTGGAACACCCTCTTAAATGCTGATAATTGTACATCAATCACCATGAATTGTTTCTTAACCTGAGGATTGATTCTCAACATTCAACATTGTATGAGTGATTTTATGTGCTCTACTACTCACTCAGCCAAACTGCTAACTGAAATAGATACAGGCATCTGTGGTTAAATCCTAGAACTGGTCCCTACTCAACCTGTTGACCTGCTAAATTGGGATCTAAGCAAGTGGCTGCAAGTTAGTTAATGTGCCAACTGGTTTTAAATATCGGTTAATGACTGAAACATGCTCTGTGGTTGAATCCCCAAACCAGGGGCCAGTCTGATGTCGACCCCTCGGATTATTGAAATCCAAACCGTGGATTCGAGGCTGCGAGATCAGGGATGGTTGAATTGTTAATGGTGAATAAACCTTGAGGTACATGGCTATCCAGAGCCTTCCATTCAACAAATATATTAGCCATACCCTCAATTTGTACGGACCAAGAAGGACAAATTTGACACTGAACACATAATGGAGTCCCATTTAGAGTGATTTGCGAGAAATCGATGATGCCACATCAATGCAGCGATGCCAGCATGTTCCCGTGCTTACATGTCCAACAGTTTTTTGTTTTAGACTCTAATTTGTGGATTGTAAGCTGGATATAGGAACAATTTAAATGTAACGCAATGCGGTAAATAACCATTCCTCCCACACTATTCTTTTAATCCATCACATGATTGAACCCCCGTCTTGTCAAACTGCAACGTTGCTGCCACGCATGGACCCTCAAGAGTGTGCTGCAAGGAACTTTTTGTTCTTTACATAAATATTCAGTAAATATCCCGTCAACTCTTTTGTGCACTTAGAATGCTAAGTATGGTACTCAAGTATGTGGTTCAAACACTGTTCATTGCTTCTCACAATGACTGATGCAAATCCAAGCCAACCAGATTTGAACTGAACTGAGAGTAGTGTGCTTAATCTAAATTCATTCTACCAGGAAAGGACAAAAAGTCCCAACTCCAGACTTGTGTTTCATATAACCAGCCATAGCGGTCATACAGAGTCAGATGTTACAACTTTGAACATTAAAAAACTGAGGTCATACTCCACAGTAACCTTTAATGAGGCTTCAGGTTGGGCTATACAGTCTCCCTATGCTCTCTGGAATCCTGCCCTGAGGCCGCAGACCACATTATAACCTTTTGGCCTTTATTTTCCTACCTTGAACGTAACATTTTACTACCTTTACTACCTTATGTCCCATACTTTACTACCTTTACTACCTCATGTCACATACTTTACTACCTTTTACTACCTCTTTTCCTACCTCCAAAATTTTACTACCACTCAACAGGGGTTTTATGACCATCAGGATTTTACTACCTCTGCCACAGGTACACATTTACTACCTCCAAAATATTCCTACCAGGCTCTTGCTATGCTTGAATCTTTACTACTTGTTCTCTCAGGTGTTCAAACTGCTAGAGACTGCAGATACCTGGTATTCATAGCTACATTTAACACAACACATGTATACTGTACGGGCCCAACTGCTGCTTAATGGAATCAAGCGTAAAGGGACCCCTGTTCTTGGAAACAAAAACAGATGAACATAAGCGCTCGAGTTATTGAAAGTCAGAACAAGTCAGAACTCGGTGCAACCCGAGCTAAGTTTTTCGAAACAATAACCTAAGTGCATATGGACCTCAGTTCTGAGAAATAGAAACAGGAACCTGTGTGCAACGGGACACCGGTTCTTGGAAACAAGAACCCAAGTGCCAAAGGACCTCAGTTCTTTGAAACCAGAACAGAAGAACATAAGCATTCAAGTTATTGAAAATTAGAACTCAGGATACCAAACCGAGCTCAGTTCTCTTGGGTTCTTGGAGATGCAAACAGAATGTTCAATGCACCTGGGTTATTGGAAATGCGAACAGAATGTTGAAACTCCCCTTGGTTCTTGGAAACACGAACAGAATGCTTGATGCACCTAGGTTCTTGGAGATGTGAACAGAGGGCTTGATACGGCCTGGGTTGTTGGAAATGTGAACAGAATGTTGAATGTTCAAGTCATCTGGGTTGTTGGAAACACAAACAGAACACTCAACTTACCTGGGTTCTCGGAAATGAACACTCAATGCACCTGGGTTCTTGGAAATATGAACAGAAGGCTTGATACTGCTTGGGTTGTTGGAAATGCGAACACAACCCTCAAGGCACCTGGGTTGTCGGAAATGCAAACAGAACATTCAAGTCACCTGGGTTGTTGAAAATGCAAACAGAACACTCAACTCACCTGGGTTCTTGAAAATGTGAACATAATCCTCAGGGTGCCTGAGTTCTTGGAAATATGAACAGAACCCTCAACTCATCTGGGTTCTCGGAAATGCAAACACAACCCTCAACTCACCTGGGTTGTTGAAAATGAGAACAGAACACTCTGGGTGCTCTAGTTTTGGGATTCAGAAACAGAATGTATATTGTATAGTAGTTGAGAGATTTAACAACTGGCTGGCTGCTCTAGATATCAGGCTCATTCTCAAGTTGCTGGGTGAAGCATAATACCAAAGTTCGTCTGTTTGTGGATTCAGAAACCAAAACTCGTATGTACAACAAATGTGGGCAGCATGGCTTGTTACAGCCCGCTGAACCCATCATTTCAGCGGGCTGACACCCGATATGGTATCCGGCCGGCACTGTTATGACAGCGGGGCACACGCTGGTTATTCGCGGAATTCAGACCGATGTTTGCACCAACCAAACAATCTCCTTATTTGGGGGGGGTGGGTGGTCGTGGGAACGTTGGCCAAGATCGGTTGATCGCGCACCTCTTGGCCCGGGACGGGCTAGTCAGTCGGAGTCACGACCACGTGAAAAGCACGTGCCAGTGACCAACCTCCTTTACATCCGCTCCGGGTCGCTCTCGATCTCTGGTATTCTGCTTGTACTTCGGCCATAAATGTCCGATGATTCAGAATACGAGGCATACAATGACTTCGCGGACCTCACGGAGGAGGACTTTGCGCTTTTAGATGCGCTTTCTGCTCCGCCTCCAACCTGGATTCAAGCGATTGAAACGCTGGAAACTTTTGTGTATGGCGACCCTTCCTTGCCTGCCATTTCCATCGAAGTGGAAGAGCCTCAAACAAACGCTGATCGAAGTCCCATTCGTCGATTTCGGCGAAGTGGAATACTGTCCGTCACCGACTTGATTGCTTTGGCATGGTAGGACTGAACTCTGGAGAAAGCAGTATTTGACTCTGCTACAGGTGCGAGGTTCAGTTTGACTACGGTCTGCGCCAGAAACGATCGCGAAGACTGGCGGACCGTCCTGCTTCGTTCCAAGGCGCAAGTGGCAAGGAGATTCTTGTCCAACAAGATGTAGCTGCTAGGAACGACCAGACCACCAAACGCGGACAGGTTTTTATTGCTTCTGCATGGACACCTTGATGTGAGAACTCATCCTGATTATTCTAGTTCATCCACAAGGAGCTGGAACGTGAACTTCGCCCCGAAGACCTCGAAATCGTGCTAATTGCGACTGAAGAGGAGCGATGGGCTCTTCGGTGGGTCCAGCTAACTCGTTCACGAATATACCTCATTCCGTTAGCCTCATCAATTTTCTCTCCTCCTTGGTATTTTTATCGGCAGAAGGCTGCGTCGTGAGTGGGCATCTTTCATCCACCACGAGTTACTCACTCATATATTCAGCGTGAGATCCCTGTATTCGGGATCGTAGAAGGAGTAGTAATCGTCGGCATAATCGTAAGCCACTTCTTGTCAACCACAAACCCCACTCAATGTTCCAGGACGAGCTTTTACTTCTCGACGAACCCGGGCCCGAAACTGGTGCGAAGCGCCCCTCGGACGACGCGTCCCTCCCATCCCCCAAGCGATCGTGCCTCGGTAACTCACCGGTCGACGCAGAGCCATCTCCCGCGGCAGCCCCAACTTCAACTCCACCTCCCCCACAATGCATCCGCGTGATCGACACAAAGACGCGTCGCACCTATTCGCTGCCTTCCGACGAGGACACGGAGCCCGCCCAGCTCCAGGTGATGCTCTATCGCCGGCTCCTCACCAACCTCCTCGAGACCTCCGCGCCGTTCGACTTTCCTGCGCTATGGGCCAGCCTGCGCGTGAACCCCTCCGCTCCTTTCTCGCCGAACTTCTTGGAGCAGGCGATAGACGTGTTCGGGAAAACCGATCCCCCAGTCCTGTGCCTCGAGGATGTGGTCGCTTTCCTTAGAACAACGCTCGCACAGCTGGAGCTGCCCCCCGTGGATGGAACGCTCGAGATAATTTATCGGTCGCAGAACAAGTACTCCTCTGATCGAAGGCGGAGAAATAAAGATAAAGGTAAAGGTATAGGCGCGGAAACGACGACGCGCGAGGACGACGACATCGCCAAAGCCATCGAAATGAGTCTTTCGGATGTCTTCGAGGCTCAACTTACTGCTGCGCTCAAGGAGAGCGCCTTAACTCATGCCCCTGTTACGGAAACCGAGCCCGGTGATTTCGACTCGGACGACGCGAGTGGGACTGTTCGGATTGAACCTCCTCCCGAATCTGGGCCCTCTGCTTCGAGTCCGAAGAACCCTGGAATACAACCAGAGCCTACAATAATTGATTTGGCGGCTGCTCTTGGTGGCGGTCAGTTTTGAGTCCATATTTCTTACCGAGCGGCTTATAGAACGAAATCTATAGACGTGCAATCCCCGGAGAAGACTGCACCCCGACCAGACATCATCGGGACGAAAGATTTCCCGATGAACGACGCTGCTCTTGATGCATACCTGCACAATGCCCTCGAGTGGTGGCATGGCAGCAGACCAGCGCGGGGTGTCTCCGAGCGCCAGACGGGCAGGTGTTTGTGAGTCATTGAATCATTACCCAACACTAAACCACGAACTCATTTATTTATTGCTAGTTCCTGCGAGTACCGGAATGACTGCGAATGGCGGGAAAAAAAAGCTGCGGAGATTCAACTTCGGCAACGGTTGAAGAGAGCTGCGTCGTGATTTTTGTGTTTTTGGAAAGAAGATATGTATCGGCTATTTACTGTATTATGCATCTGACGCGTTGTTTACTTCGATGGCATGTGGTTCACCAGAAACATGTCAGCTACCATCCTTGACTCTTGAGCCACTATGAAGCCGAGTCCTCAGAGAAACTCGGACGAGTGAAACTTTCAAGACGCACCTCCTCCTGTGAAATCCCGGCGTCCGCATGAACCTCGAGACCTTCTTGGTCAACTTGATTCTTCACTATCTGTAATTTGGAGGTTGAGGCACCAGCTAATGAGATAAACTGAAGTGTAGGAGCTGGCATTGCTCGTCGAGAATGTACGAAGTCAACAAACCGGCCAAAGTGGCGTTTGCTTTGGTGAAAACAAATAGCAATCCGCTCCAAGCCGGGCAGTAAACACCCGGAAGGCGAGGCCTGATCATTGGTCTTGAGGTGACGAAAAAAAAAGTCTACCAAGTTTTCCCCCCGCTCCTGTGGCGCGGAGGGGTCGTGGTAACGATGAGTGTTGAAGGTGAGATCTGTGATAGTGGGGAATTGTTGGAACAGCTCGAGAATGGCGTCAACGGGTTTAAGGTTGGTCAAGACTACTCTGTTCAATTGACACCGAGCGGTTTGAAGCCAGGGGAGCGAGTACACCGGGCTGTGCCAGAAGAAGATTCCTTCCAAATTAGGCACCACGAGGGTTCCTGGGTTCAGCGCGAAACCCTCTGTACCCGACAAATACAATTTGCGCAATGTCGGCGCAACGACGCGAGGGTTCGTCGCGAGGCCGGGAGACAACATTTCCAAGTGAAACTCGACGACATTGACTGCGAGGGCCAGGGTACTGAGATAGTCTTTGTAACCGCCCAAGGCCTCGTATCGCGTTATCTGTCGCCAGGGTACGATGCGAGCGCCTCCAACCGAGTCTTGATACGAGCCCAAGACAACATCACGTAGAGCCGGAGCGTCAACTTGAAGTATCTTCTCGGGTAGTGGGGTACCACGAAAAGGCGGGGCGCGACTGCCGCCTGGCATGACACAAGGGGGTGAGGTTCGAATAGATAAAGCTTTGGCGAAAAAGAACTCACTATCAAGCTTGATTTTGCGTAACATGGGGAATCTGTGGCCGAAAAAAGAGGGGAAGAAGCTGGTCGATTCCAGAGTTTCCCAGCGGGAGCATGAGGTCAAAAGGGTGTCCAAGAGCTCTTGCTCCAGGTCCCGGGACCGAATGACAATATGCAATGGTGTATCCATTGACCGAATGAGCTGAGCCTTGAACAGGGCCAGAGGGTATGGGACAGCAGCCGACTCGGAATAGTACGCTCTTCTCCGGCGAGAACGATGCTGAGGGAAGTCGTCGTCGGAGTCGCGAAGCGGGAACACACCCGGCGCGATAATGATGGTTTTCCAGAGAGAGGGAAAGGATAAGGCGACCGCCCTCCAACGGGAACAGACGTGAGCCAAAACCCAAGGGCTGTCACGAATGCCAAAGCGTTTGCCCCCATCCGTTACAATCGTTTCCATCTCTCGGATCGGGGGCACGCTGAGCCAGAAGATTTTGCGCAGGATTTCGGGAGGCAACTGGCGCAGCGGCGAGAGTATGGATACATGTCGACGGATTTTTGCCTTCGATTCATCGCGCTGCCGCTCAAGGTCCGCGAGAATCTGCTTTATCAGGATGATGGTTTGCTGCAGCAGCTGAAGTCGGCGTTTTTCACTGAAGAGACTTTTGCGGGAGGCGCGTAGCTCGACGTCTGACGGAGGATCGTTGGTTTCGAGGAGATGGTCGAGACTGGATGGTTCTACTGGAGGCAGCAGGGCTCGCAGAACATCTTTTATCTGCGAGATTGCAGTAGACACCGACATCTGTTTGAGGGACCAGTGGAGGTTTAAAAGTGAGCACAGACGCCGCTACTTATTGTGCTCACGGTGAAATACAACGCACGGCTTGAATTGCTCACGCGAGACTAAGTAGTGCAGTACTGGAAAGTGGGGTCGGTCCCTAGGCCCCTATCTTCTGTTCGATGACCGTCGTCGATCTGGACTCCAAGTAGGAAAGAAGGAAGCTTACCGGTGCCGTCCCGTACAATCACCGACTTCAGCGCTAAATCTAGTAAATCAGGAAATTTCGAGTCCTTCGGTTCATGGTATATCTATATGGCGAGCCCGAATCGAAACAGAATTGCAGGTATTTTCCCGCAAAAAAAGGTGCATGTCGGTGGTGGGTCTCGGTGACGGGTCGCATTTTTTGCTGGCGTGAGTATGCTTTGTGAAGGAAGTTTTGAGGTGATTTGGAGGCCCGATGATGATCAGTCGTTACCGAGTCGCTCAGATTTCGGCCAACGTTTCGCTGAAATGAGCTTGGAGAGCGCATAAATACATCGATTAAATTCACCCTAAGGAAAAGGTATATCATCTACATCCGACCTACTTTTAGCATAAGTACACCCCAAATCCGTCCCATCCCACCGTCTAATCGTTCGCATTATCCTCCTCCTCCGGGACGACCGGCGTCACCTCCACAGGCAGCGCCTTCGGCGGCCCACCTTCATCCTCATCCGCGTTCACAGGCGCCTTCGGGGGCGGAAGCTCGTCCGCCATCCCTTGCAACCGCGCCCACTCCAACAACACCGCCGAGAAGTAACAATCATTCTGCGCGTCCGTGAGCACGCGCTCCGCAAACACCTGCCCCGCCTGCTGGATCTCGTGCGCCTCCGCATCGTGCGCGACCGCCCACTCGAGCTTCTCGACGAGGTCGGAGAGGTCGGGCAGGATGGGGATGTAGTGCTCGAACGGGCGCAGCCAGTCGTTGAAGTACTCTGCGAAGGCGGTGCTCTACCAGGTCGTTCGTTAGCACCATTCGCCATACCTACTGAGGAATCAATCACCTTGAACACGAGCGACCCACTCCTCAGCAGCCCGAGGTACCGCCCCGAGAACGAGTTCCCATCGACGTCGAAGAGGTACTTGTACTTGTACACCTCCTCGCGCGGGGAAGAGACATGCGCGACGTCGTACTCCTTCTTGATCATCTCGGCGTCGCAGTTCTCCCCGCAGAGCCCGTCGTGGAAGCCCGAGAGCTTGACGTTCATGAGTTTAAGGTGCTTGCGCCCGATGTCGATCAGCCGGAAGCGGGGAAAGGCGTGGTAGTTCTGGCCAAAGACGTGGCCGCCCGAGGTCATACCGCGCCAGTCTGTATGTATACGTGAGTACAGGCATGTGGATGAAGGTGACGCGACGTACAGAGCTGGGGCGCCTTGTCTTCCCAGGTAATGTTGTTCGGGTATCCATACTTCGGTGCCCACCACGAATCGGTGTAGTAAAACTGTGCGCGGGCGTAAATGCGCTGCAAGCAGACGGGACGGGCCGTACGCACCTCACTTGGCACCAAGATGTCGGCGAAGCACGGCGAGATTTTGGTCATGCTCATGACGGGGTACAAATCCGTCGTGAAATCTGTGCTGGAGCTGTATAACATAACTACGCAGTATTAGCATCGTGATGTTCCGTATCTTTATCACGCACAGGCGCTCGCATCGTTGGTCAGCCCAGTGAATCCCGTGGGCCGCAGGGGAAGGAGACACCCAATATCGTCTTTGAAGTACGATGCAGTTGGGTGCGGGGTGTGGCGGAAGGGCTCCACGTCCGAGACGTTCAGCGCCTTGGGCCGCATGTTGGGAAGACGGTAGTTGAAGATGACGCGCGGCTCATCCCGCCCGTTGAGGATTACGCTCATGTTGGGCATAAAGTCCGCGAACCGACCAAACGTGCGGGGCCAGTCGTCCTAAAACACCTGGGATGTGGGTGATCGGGTATTCAGGTGGCTCATAATACATACCGTGTACAGCGTGCCCTGGTCGTCTGTCCAAGAGAACTTGTGGTCGGCAAACACCCCGGTTTTCATTCCGCGGCCGTCCGCCTGGACCTGCGGGGGGTATTAGTACTCGTGAATGAATAGAATAACGACTTGCCTGAGGTGTGGCCTTTGAAACCATCGTTTTGAAAAATGTAGGGTCGTCCTGAGCGAGCTGGTAAAATGGCTCAAAGTCACGCGAGATCTGGTCGTACTCGTCGATGAGACACGAGTGACCCCGCGCAAATTCGTACCATTGCTCGTACATCGGCGGTGGTGGGCGGTTGTTTCTTAATGAATAGCGCGCGATGGCCTGCTCGAGCGAAGACGACTGGCGCGCGTATAGCGTGTCCACCTTGGCATTGGATATATCCCAAAAGTCTGGTATGGGACCTAGGGAGAATCATGAATTAGGCGCGAAAGAGATTGCATCGAATACGAAAACACACCTCGAGGTTTCGACGGCGATGATTGAAAGACAAGGAGCGCAAGGAGAGAGAAGACCGCGAGGATGGCGACCAGAACAAACCATGGCGGACGACTCCGACGCATGCCCATCCATTTTGGCCGTGGCTCGTCCCCAAAACGGCGCATTTCTAGCTCGATTTCTTGATCATCCTCCTCGTCTTCTCCCGGCGGTATTCCACCATTTGAGGGTAATAATGGGTGGCTATCGCCGTTGGAAAGAGCGATATTTGGCCGTTTGAAGGACTCGGGAAACCAGGAGGTCGACATTCATGGAGGGTCTCACACAGCAGAAAAGTCACCGCCCAGAAAGGGTCTCGATGACATGAGACGTGATGGTGATTCCCGGCCGTATTTCTCGATTCTATTGCTGCTGTATGCCGACAAGTATTTGAATGCTGACCCAGGCCAAGCGCAGAAAACGATACAATAACTGCGGAGATCTTCGAGCAGGTCGAGCCGGAAAATCACCAGATTCGGATGTGTGGAAACCGCGGCTGTCCCACATTTTCTCCAGGACTGCAACGAGCTGGAATAAAACTGGTACAGTTAGTGTTGACCACTCTTCCGCCTTGAAGCTTGAAGGTTTAAAGCTCGGTTCAAGTGCGTTCATGCTCGTCGAGTTAGCCATCGACTTGAAGGTGAGACAGTTAGTGCCCCCCGTCCTGCTTTGTGCGCGACATGGCGCGCACGAAGAGGTAAAAGTCAACTTGACGGTGGCGAACCGCCATTCTTAAACGTAAAAGAAGCTGAAAGTTCCCGCCTAACTGCGCCGAGTCTGGTATTATAATATAGCGTCCTAATAGCTACCTGTACTAGTCCATAGTCCATACCGGTATATATGTACTCTATCCAAAAATGCAAAGCAACGAGCGACGACGAGGATGTATATACATACACAAGGATCTCCCCTCCCATAAGCGCAGCTAGCACTTAGCTGCTGCTATCGTGACTCCGAAGGGACCAGCTGTCGATGGCGACGGTGGGCGGGGTCACATAGTTCACCGACCCAGGCCACTGCGGGTTGAAGAGCACCTGCAGCGTGTACGTACCTACGCACAATCAGCACCGCTCCCTCTAAAGCAACACGAAGGAAGACGCACCAGCAGGCAAGCTAATCATCAGCACCGTCACGCCCGGATTCTCCTGATCAGCCTCCGGCGGTGTGGGGTCCGTACTGAACCGCACCGCGGGCCCCGTCTTGAACTGCGCCCCGTCGGGCGGGCTGAGCATGGCGATTTTGAGCGTCTGCCCGTCCAGCGCGAGGGTCGCGGAGGTGCCCGAGGCGTCGATGGTGACGGTCGCGTTCGTGTGCATCCGCCACATGACGCTTTGCGAGGCGGTCACTTCGTCCTGCAGGAGCACCTGCTTCCGCCCGTTTAGGAGCCGGATACCGCGCTTCACGGAGGTCCTTTGGGTGGGTCAGACACCGCCAAGGGAAATAAAAAGGCAAAGGAAAACTCACGCATCAAAGTACGCCGACGTCATATCGCTGCGACGAAAAGAAATGAGCGCTCAGAAGAAACAGCGCGGGAGCGCATACGCACGTCGTGAAGAACGCCGTCGAGTCGTCGGGAACAACATTAACCGTAGTGGGGCCCTGCGTAGTATTCGACGTATCAAACTTGATCGTCGGCGCAGCCGTCAAATCCTGGTTCGCCTGGTTTATCAAAATCGTGTTCTGCCCCTCCGTCATCTTGCGATAGTACTTCCACCGCGCGCCATCCTGCGCAGCGTCCGTAAAGTAGCCCGGCGAGAGGTAGTCCGCGGAGCCGAGTTCGCCCGCCCACCGCGTGCCGAGCGCATCGAGCACAAAGTCTGTAGGATGTTAGAAAGGCAGTGACAAAAAGGGTAACTAAAACCGACCGCCAACATCCAAGTCATTGTGCGTCTGGTGGTTAACCAGCATCCCGGCCTTCATAGCGACATAGAGCCCGTTAATGTCCGTCCTATAATAGTGTTATATCAGATCCCGAATTACTTGCAATCAGACAAGGGCGATTTACCAGGTGCTCCGCATCGATGCCCACTGGTCCACACCATTGTCAAAGACGTGGTCGAGCGGCTTCCCGTCCCAAAAGGCGCCAGCGATAGCCGGGTTGTACCAGAACATGGACCATGGCTCGGCCGAGTCGTACTGGTCCCGCTGGAACAGCGCATACTGCGGCTGGTTGTAAAAGTCCCCGTAAAACAACATGCTGTTGGCAGTCGTCGAGTATTTGTTCGGGCTAATATTTGAATCGGTCAGAAAAGCATGCAGCGACGAAGACGAGAGGAACGACCACCCACCCATGGTCTCCGTAGTTGAAGAGCGAGGTCGAGCCCGTGATGTACATGTGGAAGTCGCCCGTCTTGTAAAAGTTGGTGTTGACGTCCAAGAGGCCGTAATGCGAGCCCGTCGCCGACAGGAGGGAAGCAGCCATCTCGGCGTGCCCGGTCGTGCCAAAGTACCAGTAGTTCGCGGTCTCGGCCCACGATCCGTCGGTCGAAACCGCCTGCGCGCAGTTGGTCTTGGCATTGCCGACGGTAAATTGGAGGAGCTGCTTGGCCACGCCACTAGTGTCGTCGTTGAGGATAGCGAGGGACGCCATGGTCATCCCGCCATTACAGACACAGTTCCAGTTGCCGTTGATGGGGGTTTGCGCCGATCCCGTCCACCAACCTGCAGAGGTGGTGATCTGGGTCACTCCGGGCTGAAGACCGTACTGGAGGAGCGTGGTGATGATCATCGATTTCTGGGAAGGCGTCCAGACGTCGTAGAGCCAGTCGTACGCGATACCATACGCGGCAGACATCTCAGCAACGTCTAAATAGATCGGATTTGTAAAAAGGGGTTAAGTAGGAATACCGTAACAAGATTGAGTTCATACCAAGGAAGTGACCTGAGTTCCACCTGCCGCGCAAGTCAGAAAAGGGCTTGTAGGGGTTGCTGCAGCCTACCTATCCTCCGACGGTCCAAAGGTAACGGTTCCGTTACCCGCAGCGTTCTTGATTTCCCTCCAAGCAAGATCGACCCAGGATGTGTCGTTTGTCATGCGGTAGCTAATAAGTATGTTCAGTCATTTGGAGTAACCGGGGACGAGCGACATACGCATAGGCGAATGCCTTGACCCGCTGCTTGACCGCACGGGAATTGTCGAGAATGCCGCTGTCGCCGTCGAGGTTGTAGACCACGGCAGGGAGGGCTGCGTATTCAGTGGCGTTCTTGAAGATTGTCGCGTTCCACGATTGCAGATACGGGTCGTTGGCGATCAAAGCGGGGAGGGCCGCCCACTTGTAGGCCGGCGCAATGAGGAGAGGTCGATCTTTGCGTACAGTGAGGACGTCGGGGTTTGAGGGTTGGAAGGGGTCTGTGGGCCACGCGGTTTTGCTCTGGGCGGCGGGGATGAATGTGGGGGAGCTGAACGCTCCGGTGTCCGTCGTGGAAGGGTAGATGGGCATCATGAACTCGCTGTTTGTCGCCGTGGCATATTTACCCAGAGCTAGTTTCGCGCTGGCAGCGGCACCAGCTGCAGCACTTGCGGAAGCAGCGGACTGTTGCGGGGAAGACGTGACTGCACTGCTACTGGAGTTGTTGTTCTTTTTACGGGACCCAAGAACACCACCGACGACTGCCGCAACAATAACGATAAGGAGGACGGGGATACCGAACTGGCGGAGATTGAGGAACGAAAACAGCGTGAAAGTTATTCGGCCAACCTTTATCCAGTTACTCGTTCTTTTCCTGCGGGTCGCGGGGGTAATGAAGCCAGAACCATTATGGTTTGGCTCTGAATACAGGTTGTGGTTCTGGGCATTCAGATTGTCGTAGCTGCCCGACATGGCGGCAGGAGGTGAGAGCAGTCTGCGGACGGCGTGTGACGCCGTGAAAATGTCAAGGTCGCGAGTTTGGCTTGGCGCCGGCAACCTCGACCCGCTGATCCCGGCAACCCTTCGCCGTGAATTCATTTCATTTGTGTGTCAGAAAAAAGGAGCAAACGTCAAAGAAGAATATGGACCCCTCAAAACTCGAGGTTCAAATGTTTCACGGTGAACTTATCGTCGGAGTTCCTTGGTTGTCTGCGCTGGGCCGCCGCCGCGGGCTTTGTCGACTCCCATCGAGTCCGAGCCGTTTGTAACCTGAGGGATTCCTCCCTTCAAGTTCGATACTGGCCGGAACTGAGAAATGTAACGGATGTTGCAGAGATTCGGCGGTGGCAATGTAGAGGGTTCCAGAGAGTAAGACGCAAATAATGGTAATTCATCTTGCACACGGGAGGACGGGAGACGAGGAGTCGTATCCGGCGGAGCGAACGTCTGCAGCTTCGTGGTAGAGCCAGGGTAGATCTCCGAGGGGTCAAAACAGTTCCTGGATGATCTTGTGGTAGCTGTTGACTGGGAGAAGAAAAAAAAAATTGGGTTGTTGGCTTGCAGATCTCCCGGAGAGCCGGGTTGAAGCCCGACGCCGAATACCCAGTTTTTCTAATGGCATTGGCGATAGGCGCGCTGCGCAGTGATAGTTACGCTCGCTTGAGCAAATGCTATCGTTTCAGTGTTACTTTAGGCACCAAGCTGGACCAAGTGTGTGCCAGATGGGCAGAATTGGAGTGTCGCGCTCGGGGTAGCACCAACGACGCAGGGCCAGTCATCCTCAAGAGTCCTCTTCTATCCGCCTTGAGTTCGTCGCGACGCGACTTTTCTTTCCACTTTGACGATTCTTTCTTTGTTTTCAACAGCCGAGGGCAGGCCAGTCGCGTCGGCTAATAGTTTGTTGTTTGAAATACATCAGAGTACAGTCAAGGCTATTGAATTCCGTCGCGCGAGTGATAATTTTATTGCTCTTGCAATCCTCGCATTCTGGGTTCATGTCCGGCAGCTGGGACGCGACATGTGAGCGGTGGTAACGAAATCGACCCGCAGAGGGATGGAGATACCACAACAGACATCTTGGTAATGAGAAGCAAAGGGTGGGAGCACGGAGATAACTACGAAGAAGGCTCTCTTAATGCTGGTCGATGTGGAGGAAGGCAGGTTGAGATGTGGCAGTGTAGATAAACAAGCGATCTAATCTTACCCACAGTGGTAAATTGCCTGTGCTGCAAAAGCCAATAAGCATATAAGCATTATAACTGATGCAAGTCCATCCATCCAATGGTAGATTATTGCTGAAATATACAAGTACACGGCGGAGGCTCATACACCTTTCCCAACGAGCCCCGCACGCTTCGCGACCAACCCCCCACTCCCACCACCCCGCTTCCCCCCGCCTCCCCGCCCAGGCCCGTCCGTCTCCGCCGTCTTGCGCTGCCACTGGTCGATAAGCTTCCCCACACCCTGGTACGGCCGCTCCGGCGACGGCGGCCGCGGCGACTGCTCGTCCACTGTGGCCGTGGCCTTGCGCGAGGGCGGGCCAGACGCACCACCCCCGCCCATGCTGTCGGGCGGCTTGTACGACGTCCGCCGCGCGCGCGGGGCCGCAATATCCGGCTCGCGTTCACGTTCGCGTTCGCGTTGGAGCGGCGTCCCTGTCCGCGGCAGACCCGTGGGCGACACGCGCGGGGGCGCCTTGGACGTATCACCCAGCCCGGTGAGCGGCAGCGACGTCGACCCGGACCGGCCATTCGTGCCGGCAGACGACGAGCTGGAGGTGCCCTGCGACGACACGGAGGTGAAGCGTCCGTTTTCCACCCGCGGAGCTGCTGTTGCCTGGGCCGACTTTGACACGGCCATCGGCGGCGGAACGGGAGAAGATGCAGCCGACGAGGTGGGTGGTTTGCCACCGAAGGCCTCGTACCGCTGTACCATATCCGAAATTGACGTTCGCCGGGTGTGTACGCGCGGTCTGGGATCCTCTGGGGGCGAGAGTGTGCTGGGCGGCGGCGTCTCCGCAGACTTCGAAGGGAAAATAAACATAGACTGCGGGCGAGCCGACCGCGGCGACGTGGGCGTCGTCGGCTTGTTACCCCGCGGCGACCCACCAGAAGACAGCTGCCTCCCTGAATTCGGCGGCGACAGCGCCGAACCCGCATTAGACGGTGGATTGGAAGTCGACACCGACGCCAACGCCGTCGACCGTCGCTTCGCCTTGCTCTCCACTGGCGACTTCGGCTGCGTAGCCGGTGCAGTTGACCCAAACGTCGCCTTCCTCGGCGTCAAATCGTCCAGCAGACTTGGCGACACGCGGTCCTTCTCCAACTTGGTCGGGATCGCAAGCCCCCCAGACCCGCCATAGAGATCCACCAAATCGTGCACAGAGCTCTGCCGCCCCTTGCGCTTCGCCCGCCCCACCTCCTGCGTCGACTTGAGCTTTCCCATGGGCGTCGCGCCCGCATCCTCCGGCCCCTCGTCCGCGCTCGATGATGACTCCACCTCCCGCTCCTTCTGCTTCCCAGCGTCCGCAGAGCCCCATCCATGGTCCGCCGCCGACGGCTCTGCGCTCACATCTATCGCAGGGAACACGCGCGCGGCTCTAGTAGTGGGCGAGGACGGCGTAGCCGGCGACGGCGGGAGCTGCTCGCGAATGTGGTCGCGCTGAGCCGCAACGCCCTCGGGAATATGCAGCGCACTCTTCTCTATCACAGACGCGCGCTTGCTGGGGGACTGTCGCAACACCGGAGCCGGGGACTTATATTCTGGGCCCGGAGACGACTTGTAGTCGCCGTACGAACGAGATGGCGTCGTAGCTGTGCGCATATGCGACGACACCGGCGTCCGCACCTCCTCGTCGTCCGTACCCGTCAGCCAATCGCGCGACTTCTGCGGCGACGAAGTTGGTGGGAGCCCGCTGCTCGACGTCGATCCCATCATTCGCGACCCCGCGGGGGCGTCATTCACATAGCTCTGCTTGACCGACAACGAGCTCCGGTGCTTCCTCGTCAACGCCGGCCGCGAACTTTCCACGCGCGAGCTTGACCCCGGTGTCGTCGTCCGCCCCGCACCCGCACGACTGTTCCCCGCATCCCGCATCGCGATCCCCGTCGTCTGCTGCGACCGCACCCCGTCCATCCCATACGCTGCGCCGGGCGACTGCGTGGGGGGCCGTCGTGCATCCCCGACGCTCTCCTTCCGCGGCGGGAGCACGGGCTGCGACTGGCTAGGGTGCACTGTGGGGTACCCGTTGGCCGGCGAGGAGCCGCTGTCGAACGTCTTGTCGAGCTCCTCGAGCGAGGGGAAGCGCGTCTCCGCGGCGTCGCCCAGACCAGATCCGGGGCGCGACATCGAGGCAGGTGCGTGCGAGAGCCACGACGAGCCGGAGCTCGAGGGCATGAGCGGGGACGGATTCGGCGAGAGCGACTGGCCCGGGCCAGATATCGGTGGAGATAGTGCTTGCGCAGGCCGTGGGGAGGGTGAGGGGCGAGAGGGCTTGTAGTCTTTGTAGTCCCCGTTGATGCCGTCGTACTTGTGGGGTGCACTACTACTGCTGCTCGTGCCCGCTAGCCCGGTGCGGAGTAACCGCGCCTCACCGAGAGTGGGTGCGGGTCTGTCACCTGCGCCCAACCCGCCGAGCCCCTCGAATGCATCCTTGTCCTTCTCCTTGCGCGCCAAGAACGAACCCGTGAAAGCAGGCTGTCGTAAGGGCGGCGGAGACTGAGCAGCAGGGGTCTTGGATGCAGGCGGTAGATACGCCGGAGACTTTGCCGTAGTCGCATTCGGGTCGAACGAGTCCCACAGCTTCTCCGCAAAGTCGTCGCCAAAGCCTTTACTTGGTGCTGGCGCCGCGTTCGCGCTGGACCCGCCCCGAGTCATCCACGCCTCGTCCATCGGACTGCGCTTACTCGGCGCACTGGTCCCGCTCTTAACCGTGACTGCATTCCACGCCTTGTCCTCCTCCTCCAGCCAGTTCTTCGCCTTGTCGGGTCCAAGAGTTTGTGGTACCGGCGGTGGAGGCAAGGCGCGTTCGCGTTCCTTCTGAGGACTCGTATTACGCGACTTCGAAGGTGACGCCGTTGCCGCGCGTTCCATTGCCGGCCGACCGCGACGCATGGGCGCGATCGCCTCGAGGACCTTGTCGCGTGCTTGCACACCGGGATTTTGCATCGGTTGTTGCTGCGAACGGTAAGTCACGGTGGAATCGAGCGGGTTCGCAGCTTGCGAGAACTGCGTTTGCTGCGGGCGGGGGGAGAGAGGCTGCGGGGCGGGGATGGTGTATGTGAATTGAGACTTTGTGCCGCGAAGACGGTGTACGAGAGCGAGCAGCTCGAAGACGGATGGTCGCTGGTTCCCGTGTTCGCGTAACATTGACCCTTGACAAGTAAAATGCGTCAGGGAGATTAAATGAATGTTGCTTGGAAACATACCAATAAGGGAATTCATTTGCGTCGAGTACACTGGATATGGGGGAATGCGGTATTGCACGTTGAGAATAGCGAGAGGGCCATGTTCTTCAAATGGCGTTGTGTAGTAGCAAAGTTTGTAGAGCAAGACGCCAAGTGCCCACACATCGCTCTTCTCGTCGACGGCCCGGCGCAGATAAGGGTCGACCATTTCTGGCGCGCGGTATTGTAACGTCGTGTGCCGATTCAGTTCAGCCTCTAGCGCGCGGATTTCCTGTGTGGTTGCAGGCGGACGAGGCGAGACCGTCGTCGCACTGCCAAAATCGCACAGCTTGAAGGAAGTCGCCGTGGACTGCAAGATATTCTCGACCTTGAGATCGCGATGCAGCAGAGGTGGCCGCGAGTTGTGCATGTAGGCTACCCCCTCGCAAACGTCCACGAATATTTGCAGAATTTCAGCTTCAGTCAGACGCTCCCGAAGTCGTCTATTCATCATGTCAATAATTCCACCCCCTGGCCCAGGAATTAGGCCAATTATTTCAGAGTAAAATAAGGGCGTACCAGGACAAAATTCCATCAGAATAAAGACCTCGTATAGGCCATTTGGCATCCTGTGCCAAGCTGCATCGATGAGATGGACAATATTCGGATGTCCTTTGAGGAGCCGCTGCAAAGGCAAGCGGTGAAACACATGGAATGCAACGGATCTGCAAACCGACCATTATATCCACCTCCTTCTTCACTTCCGTTAGCATTGCGTCGTTAGCGACAGCGATGCGCTTGAGAACATGGTGGGTGGTGTTGTACACCGGGGTTGCCGTTCTGACGAGATAAACATGGGCGAAACCACCTGTTCAGACCGGATGAGCGTCGTTTGAGGCCAGCGAACGGTGTAACGAGCCTTGAGACAGGTATCGCTCGACCTGGACGGTGTATTTGTTGACCGAGATGGACTGTCCAGGGACCAGTGTGCCCGGTTGCTGGGCCATGGCCGTTTAGTTCAAGGAGACCAGCGCCGGGCTCGTACGGATGCGGCGTCTCAGGCCCAACGGAAACCTTGAGGGGAGCGGAAAGGGTACTTAGCAACCACGTGACTAAAATAGTTGATTAAAATTTCTTTTATCTCCCTCCCGCGCCTGGTACTTTGCCTCTCTGGTGGTCAATGTCCCTCACTTCGGGTCTGGTATCCGCGCGCGCGTGTGTAAAAGGCACTCGCAGCATTTCCAGCTCGCCCTATGGCCGGACCCACGTTTGGAAGCGCAGAGATCCCGTCCTGCCCAACCCCGTTGTCCCCAAATACCCCCAGCGCGTAATTCGCGCCGACGGTTCATCCTACCTCCACTGGACCACCTCTCCGCGCTCAATCATCCGTCTCGCGCGCGACACGACGAGCAATCCGCTATGGAACACCGGCATGTGGGCCGACGGACGCGGTTTGGAGGAGGAAAGCGAAACGACGGGTCGACTGGGTCGTTTCAATCGTAAATTCGACGGAATCGGTGGTGCTGGCGACGAGGTCGACTGGATGGAGGGCGTCGAGCTGCTGCGACCGAGTGAAGCCGCTGGAACACTTGTTACGAATCCAGCGGAGCTGAAAACGTCGAAACCCGACAAGGGCAAAAAGAAAAGATAGTTGTGGGTCATACTTCTTTTCCGTCGCCCCGCACGTGGCTAAACGTCGCCTGAGCAGACAACGCCTCTGTGGCAATAATTTTCCGCTGTATTTTAATGCGACTGGACGTGAAATTAATCGCGAAAAACACCCTAGCTATCGCGGAGAAAATGCGTTGGATTCTCCTCAGGCCCGTGAGAGTCCTTAATCTACGATTCGGAAATCCTGGACATCCCTCGGATTCGAGGAGCGCCTTAATCGCGTTAAAAATTCAGCACTCCTTAAAAAAAACTGCTCGGAGTAGCCGTTGGAATCGCCCTCGTCGTCCGAGACGGCGTATCAGGGTGCACAAGTCGTCCCGAAGCTGAAGGCGATTGATTCTGCATATTCTGCCACAAATGGAGAGTTCCCTGTTACAAGTCATAATAATTAAATCTAACATACAACACAGCTGCAGACTGCCAATTTTAACCGACCCGTGAGGTCGGATTTTATACGTTTCCTGCTACGGCGGCGCATTGCTTCGATTCACCGGCTCGACTGACACTGTAGCGTCTAGCCTCACAATCCGCCGACTATCTACCCCGGCCTCCGAGGTCTGCGATTCAATCCTGGGACAGGTTATGAGGATGTATACAACGGGGAGAATCGCGTGACGAACCTCCCAACGACTTGCTTGCGCGTCTCAATTTCGATCAACTGGTCCGTCCCGGGAATCTTCCCAAAGATGTCCCGAATGAAGTATTCGCCCTTCACCACGCCATTCTAGCAGGTCGAGTGAGTGGGTGAGAGTAGGTGACGGCCACGAGGTACCCACCCGATGTCCTGCATCGTCAGGCGTTTCGTCCGCAAAGACCCACTCGACTTTGGGGCCGGTGGGAGCGGCGTGCTCCGCCATCGACGCTATCAGCATGGAAAACCCATCGAAATCGACCGCGTCGCCGTTCACGGTCGCCTTGAGGCCGCGCGAGAAGGTGCTGTCGAGGGCGAGGAGCGTGATTTCGTTGGTCGGCGACTCGAAGACCTCGCAGATGTGCCGTCTGGTCCAATCCGCTAACGAAGAGAGTGGTGGTGAGGAGGAAGAAGCGTGGTTTGCCATGGTAGGTGCAGGATTTTTTAGAGGAGTTGTCGTAACCAGCAATTATATATTTGCGCCTTGCATTTGGTCGCCGCGCGGCATAACGAGCAAGCCGCCCACATGCATATGATGTTCATCAGAGTTGAATCTCGATAGCACAGCTATGGACGTTATCCCACGAATGGAGATCTGAGGTTACGATGGCAGTGGAATTGTGGAAGATTGAAGGATCGGAGGATCGCGGACGAGCAGTAACAGGCAGTAACCTGGGATACTTGTAGGATGTACGGGGCCGTGCAAAGTAAGACGGGTTGGTATACAGTCGGACTCGCCGGCGCCTCTGCTTCAACCTATAGGGTGGTTCCACCCCAAAATGTATGGGTTACTGCAGAGTTATGGGCTCCCGACTACTTTTATTTACCATGGCACTGGAGTTACAAGCCCGCTCTGTCCTAACCCATTAGGTCTCCCGAGATGACATGCATGTCATGGTGACTAAGTTATTCACATTACGATACCTAGCGTCCTCCTACCAGCACAACTTTCTTACACGCCCTGGAGGAGGCGCATGGCAGCTCAGTCCGCTAGCTCCAACTATATATCGAGCTGGGACGGCAGCCATGCGCCCCCGAGGGCCAGATTAAAGAATACGATTTCTGGGAGCGGGTCGCTCGGCTTATGACACGCACTCGCCTCAAAGGCAAAAATCAATGGATAGGAGCGGATGAACTAGTTGAATGGAATCGCAGCAACCTCGGTGTAAGCCTTGCTATCACCCAGAATATTGTGTCAATAACGTCTGACCCGAATCGTCTGGCAAAGGCCTGCGCTAGATGCGTCGCCTGCAGTGTCCCCAGGAAATGCGTGATAGTCTGATAGATAACGGTCACCCCAATTGTAGGACCTGCTAGTAGAACGCTGAGTGCACGTAAAAGCATCTCCCATCATTGCATGCTGCACAGTACAACGGACGAGTACTTATGATCTATACAGCATTCTAGCGTTCGGTACTATCCCAGTATATTGCGTTTACGCGCCACATCTCGAGCCGGATCCAGGGGAGACCAGAATATCGATATCAAGGACAGACCGAAAGAAAATACCGCAACAACTGAAAACCGAAGGTCAATCGACTGCTGTTTTGCACGAAAGCGTTGGTTTAAGTAGGTTTGCAGAAAACGACGATAAATCACGGAGTGGAGAGTATTTTAGCATTCGAGTTTTAATCTACCGGAGGCGATTAGATTCCTGCTCGGACTCGGATACTTACCAAGTTGAACCAACGAAAGGTCCACCGTGAGAAGGCAATCACCGGTGGTGGGATGCTAGAACATGCCATCCCAACATTGCCCCTCAAGGCCTCATGGTCAATCTCCTTGAATATCAAAGTTCAACTGATGCAACAGCCGAGGGAAGTCAACCGTGGGAAATCAAGTATGATGGCTATCCCAAAGAATTTTAACGGTGGTTCATCTTTCTCGTTGTCGTCAATAAATTATACAATATATACTATCATTATATTAGCCAGGGCGGGCTAAGCGCAACGTTTTGTTTCTGGGAAAACGTCAGGGTCTCGTTTGTTGATCCAGCGGATGGGCTCACAGTCGGACTTTCATGGGATCCTCGACGAGTCCACGTCCTTTCCCTTAAGACTCCGCCATTCTACCGCACACGCCCCACCAAAAGCAATGATCCCCAGAACCATCGAAGCGTAGAACGGCATCATGAGCGCCTGTTGGTTGAATCAGGATCCACGGAACGGAAAAGATTGTTGAGTTAGTTACCTTGTTATATTCAATGAGGACGTCAGGGAGAAACTCGGCTCCGATAACGGTCTTCAGAGAATTCGCACCATCGGTGAGAACGAGCTCGGGTGAAACACCCGGCACCGCGGCAACGAGGCCAGCAACAAGGCTGGATGTGAAGACGCTTTGCCCGATTGCAACGAAGAGTGCGCCGCCTGAGGAAATTCGTCAGCGTAGAGCTCTTGAACAAACATGAGACTGGCGGACCCAGCGTGTTGGCGAACATGACGACAGCCGTTCCAACTGGCACGTCCTTGAGGTCGAGGACGATTTGCGCGGCAAGGAGGGGCTGTTGTATTCCGAGCCCGACGCCGAAACCGCAGAGAATCTCGGGGAACAGCCAGTTGCCGGGGGTCGATGAAACCTTCAGCGAACCTAGCATTCCCGAACCAACGGCGGTTAGGATGGCGGAGGTGATCATGAAGGGCGTGTAGTATCCGAGAGCGGTCACTAGGCCGCCGGCAACTATGCAGCCCACGACGAGCGAGAGGATCACAGGCAGGGTATCGACACCTGAACTCTCGGGGGAGTCCCCGTGGATGACTTGGAACCAGATGGGCAGGCACATTGTTATGATGTTGAACGAGCCGCCGATGCAGAGCGCGTAAAGCGAGGCACTCCAGATGGTGCGCTCCTTTAGGATGCGCGGCGGAATGGTTGCTTGCTCCTCGGCCCAGAGTTGGATCCGGATAAAGATGGCGGATAGGACGAGGGAGGTGAGGAGGAGTCCGATGATAATACCTGAGCTCCATAAATATGCAGAACCACCCCATTGTACGGCGAGGAGGAGTGTAACCATTGCGGGAACGAAGACGAGATTGCCCAACGGGTCAAAGTCGGCGAGCTTTAGGGAAGAAGCCGCTGCACTGTCGCCCTTTGGAGTGCGGATCTCGAGGACGAAAAGGGTGAGGACGAGAGCGATCATGCCGATTGGAACAGAGAGATAGAAGCAGAACCGAAAAGAAATGTTCTCGGTGATGACGCCGCCGAGCAATGGTCCGGAGACACTGCCGATTCCACCCAGTCCCCCGATGAGACCGTTGAATATCCCTCGTTTGGCGAGCGGTACTGTGTGGGCGATAATAACGAGTCCGCCGGAGAAAATTCCAGCATTGCCGACTCCAGCGACGGCCCTCCCAATAATGAAAATGTTGGATGTCGGTGCGGCCCCGCAAACAAAAGAGCCAAGGACGAAGAGTGATATGGAAGTCACATAGACGAGCTTGATTGGGAAATGCGTGTACACTTTTCCAAAAAGGAGTTGGGTGCCTGCGGTAGCCTAGGCGTTCATTTACGCGCAGATTCATGGGTTTTGTAACGGCAAACGCACCAACAAATACGCCGAACTATACCACCCCACGTCGCTTAACGAGTTGAACTCGTCGGTTATTTTTGGCTAGAAGAAGGAATTGGTCAACGAGAAATGTGTTGTGATTCCGCACTGACCACTGCGGTGTCTATTATGGTATTGTCCAACGCGATAAAGAATACGGCGAGTCCAAGTGCGAACATAAGAATCACAAGTTTGGAACCGCTGAGGTAGTTTTCCTCCACATTAAGCTTGTTCTCCTCGAAGTACTCATCTTCGTCCTCCTCGGCCTTCTGCGTCGTAAGGAATGCGGTCTTTTCGGATGATTTCCAGGCTGCGGACTCAGATACGATGGGGGTGTAGACCGTCCGGCGGCGAGGGGTAACAGGAGAAAGCATGGTGTCGAAGTTGGATGACTGCCCACGGCGTAGATGAGAGCGAAAGTGCGCCAACGTTGATGAGATCTTGTGGTTACATGGAAACTTCCTTGATTGAAATTGAAGGTCGAAGTTGATCTTAGTGGGACTCATATCCTCACTGCCTTTGTTGCGTAGCCACGCAACATAGGACAGACTCAATCTCTATACCCAAGAGTTCGTGGTGCACGTGTTACTTCAGAGCCTGGATCTTCGCCGTAGAGGGTCGCCGAGTGCGAGCGCAGGCCGACCAACCTGCCGCCTGCGATTAGTACCCTCTTTGCCAGCGGGGTTGGGTGTGGGTCCATCAGGGATCTGACCTAGTGCCGTAAGCGCCTCACGACACTCCCACGGTTCGAAAACCACCAAATCTCGCCCCGGGCGTCCTTTCTGCACCAATCTTATTTTGTAAGCATTTTCTTGGCGATTCTATTATGGAGCTTCGTCTCTAAATTACTTGAATGATTTGTCAAAAGTTGAACTTTCTGGTTTGTCGGGACCGCACATTTTCCACTCAACTCCCAAACCCAGGTCCCATCCCGATAAAAACTGGAGTGAGGTATTTTAAGGGTCCTCCACTATTTGCCCGCTATCGTGATTAATGGCTATGGAGGCACGAATCGGTAGCCCCGCGGAGGATAGGCCAAAAATAGAACCGCGACAGAGTCTGTTGATTCGTCTGAAGAAAATGTTCTCAAAAAAGCACAAGGGCTCGCCCAAACATGTCTCAGCTCTCAAACTTGGTGGAAGCAGCATGGTTGCCTTGAATCTCTTACAACACCCGTTCAGTGTTCACTCGAGTGGTCGACTTTGGGTTGCCCAGAAACGGTGATGGCCTGTCAATCTGCATCCGTCGATTATCACAAGTCGACAATAACTCCCCATCATCATCCGGAGTCGCCAACACCGGATTCGGGAACATGACAATGCTAGACTAGAATATAATCTTCAACATCATATGTGAGACGCAGAGCATTCGACATGCATCTCCAGGTCTCACCGTTCGTGTTCACTTGTCCCCCAAATGTCCGCAGCGCTTCCGGAGCCCGCCTCAAAATGACGGCGAAGCGGTACTCCACCAAGTCCTCTGCTACCAACGTCGACGGAATCACTCTGCTGTTTGGTCACGGCGTCGGAGCGCGTAAGTAATTTACTACTCTCACTGTCCTGTACTACATCTACCGTAGACAAGGAAATATGGGAGCCAGTTATCAATGATATCTTCCAGACAACAAACATCGTCCGGGAGGCCTGGGCGCTGGACCGCCAGGACCACGGCTACGCCGCGTTGTTGAATGCTGAAGAGCTCGCGCGCAGTCGAAAGGATGGCGTGTGTGAGTTCTCCGTTTCATCCCCCCCACCCCCTCTCGCTTCACGATTCTACTTCAGACTCGTATGAATGGTCAGAGGCTATCGCAGCCTTCGCGTGCTCCCCGCGCATGCAGGGACACAACATTGTAACGCTATCACACTCGGCCGGGGCGATTTCCATGTACGCTTTGCCGCTTTCAGTCGGATTCCTTATACATTTTAACGCTTGCTGTGTTTTATAGGGTCGGCTCAACCAAGTTTCTCAAACGAAGCTGCCCATACCTCGCGATGATCTTGATCGAGCCCGCTATAGTCGCTGCGGAACTGGACCCCTACAAGGAGGGCGGCATCGCGATGCTCACCTCCGCCATTCGGGTACGAAGGGACACCTGGGCCTCCCGGGAGGACGCGCACGGGTGGATGAATGCGCGTTTTCCCTGGAACATGTGGGATCCCCGCGTCCTGCGCGTCCATATCGTGATCCCCTCCCCTCATTCTACTTCTTCCCCAACGCTAACACCTATTCCCTAGGACCACGGCCTCAAAGACACCCCGGACGGCAAAGTGACGCTTAAATGTGATAAGCAGCACGAAGCCAATGCATTCATGGACAAAGTCGCGCACTTCGATTCTGTGGACCAGGTGGGGCGAGTCTGCAGAACCTTGCCGATCCACGTTATTTGGGGCGACCGGGACGACATTATCCCCGAAGCCGGCAAAGGGTCAATATCCGACCGCTCGCAAGGGCGGTATGTTGCCTCTATCACCCGAATGGAGGGCGGACATATGGTATTTCACAGTTACCTCCGTCCATGTTCGCCCTTTCTGAGAATTGCCCGTTGCAGCTGGTTCAAGAAAGCCCGGCCAATCTCGCCCTCGAAGTTTGCCGACTTCTCGAAACTATCGCCGCGCGGCGCATGCCTATGGAGCAGAGCCGACTGTGATCTTACGTCCTAGTTCCAAGAATCCTCCGCCATCACGCAGCCTGGTCTAATGTATTTATCTTTGCGTAACTATATGTATGTAACAAATATAATTTTCGCGCAACCTCTTCCATCCTGAATTCAAACTCGCCACCCCCGCCGGCGCTCCACCTTACACCCTGTATTTCCCTCGCATGGTCAATTTTGTGCCGACGGCGCGTTCCGTAGGGAACCGAGATAGGTTCAACTCTGGAAAAATGGTGATCTGCGAGACATGATTCGATAAGGATATAGGCAACGGAAACATCAGCCTTAAGTTCCTAAGAATATACTGCGTGTAAGAGACGTGGTGGCGTCCAGCCAATCGTCGCAATTGGTTGCCATTGATCATGAACGTAGGTCTCTGCTTCTTTTTGTGCAGGCATTAGAACCAACCACTACCAAAGACGACTACTCCGGAACATCTGAAGTAGAATTTAACTCGGGATTACTAGCTGGCGGCTCAGGGAGCTCTATGGGCTGAA
Source organism: Mycena metata (assembly GCA_029378385.1). Taxonomy (NCBI): domain Eukaryota; kingdom Fungi; phylum Basidiomycota; class Agaricomycetes; order Agaricales; family Mycenaceae; genus Mycena; species Mycena metata. The sequence goes on from JARKIB010000187.1 coordinate 201,092, forward strand.
TAGCCCTTGCTTCACTAGAATCAAACCGTGAGCAAACAGAATGATCAAAACACGAGCCCGTGGATTGCCTGACGACTGTAATCTCGTTCAGATCCTAGTAGATCGGAATCTGCTAATATCCAATGCATTAGGATAGCATGGCGAGTCGAATAAAGTGAAACGGAGATGACCTTCCCGGAGTATAGACCATGAATGGAGAATCGAACTGTGGGAAAGTGGATTGATGGATTGATTGTGCAGTTCACACCAATATTAATATCAATCGATGAACTCTTGGGCCTCCTTGAGGTCAAATGAAAGTATCCAGAACAGATGCATCGGCTCATATAGCTGCGTTCAGAGGCGAGCTGTGTCGATGGCAACAACCCGCGCGGAGAGCATTGTGATTCAGTTTGAGGAGAGATGGCACATCATGGTTTAACATTCTATTCTGCATCTGTTGGACAGCATCCCGCTCTGTGGCGCGCGAGTGTATCTCCTTGGTAAAGATCATATCGTGGTGGGTATGATATAGATATAGCCACGTTTGGCTGGTATGATCAAACTGTAACATTGCAACGAAATGTACTGTCTAACCCGCAGGGCTCGGCTCCGCGGTCATAGGTACCAACTGTGCTAAAGAATAGGCACCAACAAAAGATGTTTCGGCACAATGTGAAGTTGTCGACGACGTCCTCTGACAACTTCCACGAACACAGATGGCTCTAAATTCTCTAGATAGCTGCTTTACGCCCTTGTTACTTTAATTCATTCAACTAATTCAACTCGCGCCGGTTGAGCTCGGTGCGGTTTTCTGTGCAGGCTTCCTAACTGCACGGCCCGTTTTGTCTCGATAGAACAAAACGTCCCCTAAAGATGAAATCAGCCAAATTTTACATTGATTGATGGACTGGGCGCACCGGTGTCCTCCACAAATTGGCAGCGATTATAGCTGTCCCACAGTGCGGGGAAAATTGGTTTGTCGCACGAGGCGTAGTGGGGGCCAATAAATGCTTTCAGGTACTGGGTAGCTTCTTCTCCATGATCTACGGGAAAGAGGAGATTAATGAGAGAAAGTTGGACGATGTTCGACGTACACCATGGCATCATTGGGAAAAACTAACAAGAGAGCAAGGTCAGGATGAGCGATGAAAAGGAAGATAAAGCGACTTGCGTGGTGAATAACGTGGAAGTGGGCGACATCGTGGAGGAAGAAACGTCCTTGCCAGCCGAGGACCGGTCTGCGCGACGAATTAGCCTCGTTAACATAGTATACAAGCAAGATTGGATTCACCTATCAACGGTAGCGGCAGCACCTCTTTGAAAGTTCCATTCCGGAGCGCGGTAGTGGGGTAATGTCTAGATAAATTCAACCAATTGAATAATTGTTTTAGCGTTTTTTTTTTTGGATGGTAGCTTACAGGATCAGTGTGGTGGAGGTACGTGATCATGATAACTATTCAACTTTTGAGACTGAGTGCAGAAACATGGTTTAGAACGACTTACACCAATGAGTTACACATAGCCACGGGACGCCATAGTATTTCACGACATCGGCGAAGCTGAAGACTTGAGAGGCGTAGTAGAGTGCGGCGATCATGGACAAAAGGCCAACGTTCGACATGATCACTGCATTCTTCTGATTTTGGTTGAAGATGATGGAGGAAGCTTCGGACAAGCTTGAGTCAAGTATATGAAACGAAAGTATGAACGGACGCACGGTCAAGATGGTTCGTCCACTTCGGATAATGCTTTTGTCCTGACACATTGAACACTTGGTTCAAAACATGAGAAATCATTTCTGTCGCAGGCATCAAAGTCCACTCACGAAGATAAGCAGGGAAGGCAAGGAGTTGTTGGCGAATAAGCATGAAAAGCGTGTAAATGGGTGTGTCTCCGAGAATTTCGGCGTATATGCTCTCGTCTTCAACCTCTTGAGGAATATTGAGGTCGGAACGGGTCTTGGGTATGTAAACTTCGTCTCTTTCCATGGACGCGTGATTTGAATGGTGCCGATGATGAGAGTATTTCCAGCTACATGGACGTGGCAGTTAAAATAAAGCAACATTTGTGAAGGAAAGATGTCTCGAACCTAAAAAATGGTGTGAAGAGACACGAATGCAAAACCTGATGAATGAGACGGTTATTATCGAAGAACACAATCCACCAAACGTTACTTACGAATCCAATGGAGTCGTTCACAAGGGAGTGCGGAGAAAAGGCGGAATGGCCGCACTGGATATGGCGAGAGCAGACGTTAGAATTAAACTGAAACAACGTAGTAAACGAACCTCGTGCCCAATCACCCACAGCCCAGTAAAAGCGAGACCCTGAAACCACCAGCTAAGAAGAACTCTCAGCAAGTATTTCACTCGGCCGGGTAAGAGACTTACTAGACCATCCACCCCGACCACTTCAGGAGCTCGGCCCCATGCGGAGTCAGAAGATGTTGAACATAAACACTCGAAGCCACAGGCTCAATCCGAGTTGCTAGTGTCCAGAATGTTGCTGCAACAAGGCAATCGCGCGCAAGATACGTCAAAGCACGGGGTGTGTCTCGAACGAAAAGCCGGGGTGGTATCGCGCCGCGGATCTCCTTCAAGGACCTGGGAGGTGTTGAGAACGGTCGCGCTAGTAAATTAGCTCGAGCTCACCATTCCATCGGCGCGTAAGCCGGAAGGGCGTCTTCACTATACGGGACGTTCACAGTTTCTTCGGCCATGGCGAAGGATATCGTTTGACTCTCAGGCTTCGCACAGTTGATTTATATTTTTCGTCAGTGTCTGATTGGTGTCCAAGATTTAGGACAGCTTCCGAAACTTATCCAGATCATCAGCAACAGGTCTTGCCAGGAATGTACCATCTCCACATGATTCTACAAGATTTTAGACAACCCTGCGACGATATTTGCCCTACATACATAAAAGGGAGAAGACTGGGCCGGGAGATCAACAACGGTCGCGGATCACGGGAGCTCCCGTCGCCGAGGACATTGCTTTCTTGTCTCCGCCAGCAAGTTGAGCGACGGACGACGATCCAAGGTTTTCAACCCGCCTCACAACACCATGCTACCATGGTACGTAGTACTCTCCGAAGCCCGTCAAAGCAACCGAACCACGGGAATAAATCATGATCATGGTGTCAACATGGTGTTCTCACTGGCAACATGGCATCTTCTCTAAACTGCCAGCAATTGTTGGATGTTCTGCTCCCTCCGAATCCAATTCAAATGGTGATTGTACTCGTATCTATTTCCATCTGTTTTCTGATCTCCTCCGTTCATGTGTTAAGTGCGTCTGTGTTAAACGTGCGACACTTGGACCTCCCCCGCTGGCCGTGTTTTGATTTTCTCCGCCATGTTCCAAGATTCTGAAGAATACCTCTCGAGGAGGTTCACGCCCTTTGTTCCACCTAACGTTCGTCTCTCCGACTCTTTCCGACCTGCGGATTCAAATTCTGATATTTTCCAGTTGACGATTTCAGACATTCGGAAGGCTATCCCACCGGAACTGCACCAAAAGTCGATGGCCAGGGGTCTCTGGGTTGGTTTCCGTAACGTTCTCTGTGTCGCCGGCTTCTATTATCTGGGTGCTTCCATTGAATCAGTAACGCCGGTCATCGCTGCTTACTTGCCCTTCGGCCCAATCCCCACGAGTCTTGTACGATGGACTCTCTGGACGTCATATTGGTTCTGGCAGGGAGTGGGGATGGCGGGTCTGTGGTGCTATGGTCATGAATGCGGCCATGGAACCATCTCTGACTCCAACTGGCTCAACAATACGCTGGGATACATTTTACATACAGCAAGTGCCATGTCTGAATGTCGCGCTCACATGTTGATCTTTACGCTAGTCTCTCTTTACGCCCTACTTCGCTTGGCGTGCTACCCATCGCGCCCACCATGTGAGTTAAAATTCGATTTTTAACCAGCCCTAAATTAATCATCTTGTAGAAAGCCGTTGGTTCCATGGAGAGAGACGAAAATTATGTACCCGTGAGTTGACGATTATAAACTTCAAGCTGTTCTCCGACTGAGCTCGATTCAGGCCGTTCGCTCCGACCTCGGGCTTAAATCGGAGAAGACAAAGCAAGGACTCGACTACCATGAAGTCTTCGAGGACACGCCGATTTACACGCTCGTGATGATGCTCGTCATGCAATTACTCGGACTGCAACTATACTTCGTCGCCAATACCATGGGATCGCCGTCATATCCCAAGGGCACGAACCACTTTTCCCCCACGTCTCCGTTATTCAAACGACACGAACGACTGGCGATATTGGCCTCAGATCTCGGACTTGTGCTTATGGGTTATCTTCTGTGGGTATATACGGCGCACGTCGGCTCGGCTGCAATGATCAAGTTGTATTTCATCCCGTACCTGGTTCGTTGCTCAATCTTTCCGCTATCTTCCTCTCGCTAATTTGCATCCATAGTTATCGAACCACTGGATTGGTGAGGCATCGTTCGGTGAATTGTTGTGTACAGGTTGGACTGAGACAAAACTTTAAACAGTGCTCATCACATTCCTCCACCACTGCGATCCGACGCTCCCCCACTACCGCAAAAACGAGTGGACGTTCGTTCGCGGTGCTGTCGGGACCGTTGACAGGTGCGTACAATTAACTCGATCTCTCCAGCTATGGTCGTTCTTATTTCTCTCCAACAGACCGATCATGGGTTGGATAGGACGATTCTTCTTCCACAATGTGTCGCACGATCATGTTAGTCGTTGTTGTTATCAATGCTCCCAGAAAATTCACTGACCCCGAATTTAGGTTGCGCATCATCTCTTCTCGTCCATCCCGTTCTGTGAGCCCTTTCGTTACATACTGAACGGAGCCAAATCTTATTGAACCGCAGACAACCAACCGCTAGTCACCGAGCATCTTAAGACTGTTCTGGGTGAACACTATAACTACGACCCCACTCCTTGCTTCCGCGCTCTGTATCGGTCATTTACAGAATGCGCGTTCGTTGAAGATGAGGGGGATATCATATTCTACAAGAATAGGAAGGGAGAGGCGGTTAGATTTCTGCAGCCTGACGTTGAAGAGCAGCTTTCACAGTAGATGTTTTCTTTTTATTTATTTATTGGAATCATGCGTACCCGACGACCTGTTCCGGATGTCTATGGTCAAACTGAATGGAGGTTCAATTCCACCCGGTAAACTGGAACTCCGATATCCGATCAAGTATTTCGGGACGGCCCGGCACCCTCTTTGTTTCTTGCCACCGTGTCCAGCTTTGAACCTCTGGCTCGGTACGTGCCGTTGAACATAGACCTACGGATATTTAACGCGCGTCCAGCCCTATCTTCGCTAATGTCTCAGTTATTGCCCTCTCCTTCATGCCCTAGTTGCGGCTCCGTTTTGTCTATGCGACAGCTACATGATCTCCTGCGCTCTTCATTGGCTCAAAACACCGAAGAATCAGGCCCAGAAAGCCTGTTCGAATTTCATGACCCTCCACTCGCGACCGAGGTACAGACAGCGCGTGTTATGGTCGCACACGAAAAGAAACGGCTCCGTGTTTTGAACGATACCATTGCCCGCCTCCAGAATGTTTTAACGCCTCTTTTGTCTCAGCAGAAGCTATCCAGAGCGCGAATTCGGAAACACACACATCTCCTAGCCCCGATTCGCCGCTTGCCCACCGAACTCTTACGTGCAATTTTCTTGTTGACCGTCCCTCCCCGTCACGAGCTCGTGCAGGCCGCCTGGGATGGGTTTGGCACCCGCGATAGCCCGTGGACTCTGACTCGCGTCTGTTCCCTTTGGAGGAACATCTCCCTCTCCCTCCCCACCCTTTGGCAGACCATCGTGCTTCCGCTGGCGTACCCACTCGACGACGACAGCCAAAAGAGTCAAAACTCTGACGCGGATATCCAGATCTCTGATGGTTTTTATGGTCCGGGTCCATATCCCCTGCCCTTGCTCCAAGCTCAGCTCGTGCGCTCGGGGAAGGCTCCCCTACATATCATCATTCAAGACGACGACCACCCAACTGGCGACATTCTCGCCCCTCTTGTAGGGGCGTCCTCGCGCTGGGAAACGTTGGAATTTCCAGACCAAGCGTGGCCCTTTTCCTGGTTGTTCACAAGCAAGGTACCCCTGCTTCGCAAACTGCGTATTAGCTTCTTCGATGGTTCATTCTTCAATCAGCCCGGTGAGATTTTCGTCTTTCAGATGTTGCGCGAGACTAACCCCAATAGAACTCGATGCCCCCTCGCTCCGTGAATTTTCTTTGTGCCAATATCGATATTCTCCAAATCTATTGCCTCCGCTCCCGTGGAAACAGATAACGCGGTTTGAGTTTGAGGGCAGTTGGAATAAGATCCTCCGCGCGCTGCCGCTCATGGTCAACCTCCTCGAATGCCACTTGTACGTGGACGACTCATCACCCCCCTCAGCCGACAAGTCTGCCATCGTGCCGACCCTGCGCAAACTGTACCTGCGCGGAACGGCCCACACCACGATTCCAGACAACTTGTTTCTCCCTTGTCTGAAAGACATCTTCTTCACTCGCGGCCCTCTCCCCGCATCTCTCCCCCTTCTTCGGCACTCTAGATGTCCGCTGAAGCGGCTGCGTTTCCCGGGCGTGGCATCTATGGAGGTCCTCGTCAGATTATTCCGTCAATTCCCCACCATCACCGATCTTGCGACGAACATGAAGGTCGGGAGTGACGGCAGCGACTCCATGAAGAATCTCGGGAACCTCTTTGCCGCGCTCGCCGATGTGACCCTCTTGCCCGATCTTCAGCGCGTCGCGATCCACGTCGCAGGCGTCGGCGGGCCCCTCACTTGCATTGCGGAGTTGGCCAATCTCATCGAGTCGCGACGAACATCTGTCTCCTTGGGCGGTCGCAGAGGCATTCTGAACAAGTCCCACCTTGAGGCGTTTGAGAAGGAGATGGAGATTGAAGTCGAGGCAGACGAGGATGTGGTGAGTGCCTATTTTCATTCCAAAACGGCTGTCTGAATCCTCGTAGTGGCTTGAAAGCAATGGATGGACGTTGTCGAGTCAGTAGCTGTGCAATTATCGTGGACTCAAATCCTGTATCGTATATCTTGTAATTGATTCGGTGAGCGGGGGAAACGGGGGTTGTTGAAAAAGCCCTGAATCATTTGAGCAATCCTCCTGCTCGTCGTGAACAGACCATGTTGGTCAGTTTCAGAAAGTAACAGCTCACCACAGAAATTTCTTTGGTTTTTTGCACACCGGCCACGGCTCATATTAGCTCTCCAGTATTCTCCGTAAAAACGCGGAAACTCCAACTGAAGAATGTTTCCTGTTCAAAGTTTGAATCAACTTGTTTCTCGGTCGTTTGCTAAGTACATTCATGCTGCTGGCAACGAGCGAACAGGATTGTGACTTGGGAAGGCGAGAAAGATTGCATGGAGGGCAAAAAGGAGTTCATGGGAAGAGTCAGTCAAATGAAGGGACGGAAGATGTCAGAACGGTATCTTGAGCTTGCGAAAGTTTGCGCCGGCTCTAGTTCCCGTCTGCCCCAGGGAGACTCAGTACAATGATCCCTGGCGCAAGAACGGCGAGGTGAGACAGGCCCGGGGTACATTCAAAACGAGCTCCTTACAAAACGCCACTCCAAGAGGGATTTAAACCACGGAAACTTCAGCTCCGGCAAAAAGCAGCCTTTATACTTGACCGAATTCGCGTAGTGCCAAATGGAATTTCCCGCGAGTCCAAGCTGAAAATTTATTCGTTGAGGGCCAAAAAAGTCGACAGAACATATCTTGCCATCCTGACCCTGACCGGTTGACCCTCCACCCATCGCACAGGTTATGTCGGCCAGGTGAGTTATGCAAGAATTCTCGCTGTGGGAGCGCCGATCACTGCTGTCAGTGCAGCAACTCATCTATCATCTCACTTTACGCTCTTTTGGACCACCTTTCCTGCTTTACAACGGCCATCTCAGGGCCCCATTGACTCGCTGGTGCCTTCAGAGTCCGTCTAAAAGACGACCGACCAGCAAGCTCGACGTAATATCGATCGATGGCTGCCAGCGGTGAAGAATATTCCGGAGACTATTTGCACTTCTCCCTTGAGGGCAGCCATGTTCTCTTCTCGTTCGTTCAGCTCGACTCTTTCGCCGGGTTCTTCATTGGGGCGTTGTTGACCGTTGGGATATGCGCCGCGGAGAGGTACGTAGATGACAGTTTGTGTCAAAGGAATCCAGGCCGATTGATTCCGTCTTCAGACTTCTGGGATTTGCATATGAGCACCAGTGGGGACCAGCGTCGATACGGCGCTCGCGTGGGGCGAATGCGCTTTGGAGAGCGGGGATGTACTGGGTGCTGTCGTTTTTGCGTCTGTGAGTAGCGGTTTACCCCACACAATCGCCGCTGACCCCCGTCGTAGCGCGTACATGCTCATCGCAATGACCTTGAATATGGGGTAAGGCACTGTTCTGGACGTTGCAGTTATGGACACTAATTTTTGGCAGGCTCATACTCCTCGCAGTACGCATTTTTTGCTACTCTTCTCTGAGTGCTAACCCCTTTAAAATTTCTAGGTCACCACCCTCGCTGTAGGACAATTTCTTATCGAGCTGCGTAATCCTCCCCGGGACCGCGAGTACGCCTATCCCTCCTCTTTTCTCTCAACAACTAGCTCACCATTTCGGCAGATACACGCCTCTCGGAGAAGAAGCGCCGCTCTACACCCGACGCACCAGCGGCGAGGACCCGACCGCCCTCTCGCAGCACCGACGTTCGCGTTCAAAGCCCGACAGCCTATTTACCCACCCTAATGAGTCGAATATCACTCGCGCCGACACGGCGATACGGGGCCTCGAGCGCGTCCCGCTCGAGTCGGCAACGTGGGAGAAGGGAAAGGGCCCCGAGGCCGCGCGCGCGTTGCTCGGGAACAATTCAAAGAACGCACGCGGGAGCGTGGGCCCCAAGCGCGCGCCGTTTCAGATTGGGGGCGACGGGGATGACTCGGATTCGGATTCGTGATTGCCTCTGGGCTTTGGTGCAAGATGTACGATACAAGATTTCAGTCTACTTTCAAAAGATAATTGCGCTTGAAGCTACAGACTCGTCAACGCCCATCCATTGCTTTCAAGCCACTACGAGGATTGAGACAGTCGTTTGGGCAGAATGTAAGGCACTCACCGCATCCTCGTCTGCCTCGACCTCAATTCCGACCTCTTTTTCAAACGCCGCAAAGTGGGACTTGTTCAGGATTCCTCTCCGCCCGCCCAAGGAGACAGATATCCGTCGCGCCTCGATGAGATTGGCCAACTCCGCAATGCAAGTGAGGGGCCCGCCGATCCCTGCGACGTGGATCGCGACGCGCTGAAGATCGGGTAAGAGGGTCGCATCGGCGAGCAGCCCGGAAAAGAGGTCTTGGAGATTCTTCATGGAGTCGCTGTCGTCACTACCGAGCTTCATGTTCGTCGCAAGATTGGTGATGGTGGGGAATTGACGGAATAATTTGAGGAGGGCCTCGATGGACGCCAAGCCTGGGAAACGCAGTCTCTTTAGTTGACATCCAGAGTGCTGGAGGGGGAGAGATGCGGGGAGCGGGCCGCGAGTGAAGAAAAGGTCTTCGAGACAAGGGAGACACAAGTTGTCTGGAATCGTGGTGTGGGCCGTTCCGCGCAGGTACAGTTTGCGCAGGGCCGGCACGATGGCACACTTGTCGGCTGAAGGGGGCGACGAGTCTTCCACGTACAAGTAGCATTCGAGGAGGTTAGCCATGGGCGGGAGCACGGTGAGGATCTCATCCCAGCTGCCCTCGAGCTCAAGCCGCGTTATCTGCGCCCACGGGAGCGGAGGCGTTACACCATATGGACGCAAAGAAACATCGCGAAGCGAAGGGGCGTTAAATTCTGGCGCGTTTTCTGGATTAGTCTTACGCAACGCTTGAACGAAACTCGTACCTGGCCCGGTGAAGGGTGGACCATCGGTGAAGATAATTTGTAGTTTGCGAAGCAAAGGCACTTTGCCTGAGAATAACGAGAAAAACTGCCACCATTCGTTTGGAAATTCCAACGTTTCCCAGCGCGAGCATGAGGTTACAAGATCAACGAGGATCTCGCTCGAGCGTACAAGAGCAGGGAGAATCTCGCCGATTGTTTGGCTGTCCTCTTGAATGATAATGTGGAGGGGAGCCTTCCCCGAGCGCACGAGCTGAGTTTGGAGCATGGGCAGGGGATAGGGATATTCATAGATCTGGGTAGTACCATCCGCGTCAGAATCATCAGTGCTGTCGTCTTCGAAGTACGTCTGTGGAAGCACGATGGTCTGCCAAAGGGCGGGGAAGGAGAGGGCGATATTTCTCCAGCGGGAGCAAACACGAGTTAGGATCCACGGGCTAACACGGGTGCCAAAACCATTATACGTGGCCGGCAAGAGTTCGTGGCGCGGAGGGACGGTAAACAAGAAAATTGCACGCAAGAGTTCGGTGGGCAAGCGGCGAATCGGGGCTAGGAGATGTGTGTGCTTCCGAACTCGGGCTTTGGACAGCTTCTGCTGCGACAAAAGGTCCGTCAAAACACTCTGCAGGCACGCAATGTTGTCTTTCAAGACCCGGAGCCGTTTCTTTTCGTGTGCGACTATAACACGCGCTGTCTGTACCTCGATCGCAAGTGGAGGGTTGTGGGTGTCTGACAAGCCTTCTGGGACTGCTTCTGAATCGTCGGTGTTTGGCGATAATGAAGAGCGCAGGAGATCATGTAGCTGTTGCACAGACAAAACGACTCGGACTCGCCGCAACGAGGGCAAGAAGCAAAAGTAGAGGACAGTCTCGGCTGAGACATTGAGGAAGATAAAGTGCTGGACGTTGGCTAGACGCGCATTAAATATCCGTGGGTCTGCGTTAGTGGCACGTACCGAGGTTTGCAAAACTGGAGAAGAAAAAGACCTGGACCGGGTGGCAAGAGCCAAAGAAAGGTGCCGGCCCTCCGGTTCCGAGATATTGATCGGATACCGGAGTTTGCCGGCCATCGTCTTTGCCTGTAGAATACGATCTCGGAAAGCTCAATTCTCAACCAATGCACACAGACAGGAGGGCGTTTTTTTAATCGAAGCTGATTACGTGCCATGAACATTGAATGAAATTGTTGAGAATGCAGATCGTCCTGGCGGACAGGCTCTTCTTTCGAAGCCTCTGTACGCAGGGGTACTGGTCCCAATCAACGATAAGGGGATCGATGGACTACCACACCTCGTTAAAAATATCGAGAACTGGGCGCTCTGTGAACTACCTGGGCAATTGGCTTAATTTCAACATGCAGAGAAGTTGAACTTGGATCACGTGCACGATGGTTGAAAATTTTTGAATCGTCGAAAACTCGAATAAATTGGCATTGTCACAAACTTCCATACAGAATAATGGCGCATATATGAGCGGCCCCAATAATCCACAGCTCAAGATGCTTTGAGTGTAATCTGGCCAACACCACCTTGATATGTAATCACGAAGGCACCAGCATCCACCGGGAACGTGGTGGTGGGCTTCAGAACCCCGACACCCGAGATGACCGCAGTTTGCGAGACAAGTAACCTTCCGTTTGGAGCGCTGGCTGCTGCCGCCGTTGCACCGTCAGGCGTGGGAGTAATGGTCACCACAACGGTCTGAGTACTCGGTGTGTAGCTGATCGTCGAGAACGCTCCGGCGTCGAGGGTGATTAGCGCCGCGATAGGTGCAATGAACACTCGGCGTCTGACAGCGTCGCGAATCTGTACTTGAATGGCCGGAGTCGTCGAGGTGACGATGCCGCCAAATGCTTGCCAACCGAAGTCGGGGTGGTTAATGATTCGTGTACCGGTGCCCATTGCGAGACCAGAAAAGTTCGGACTGGCGCTTGTAAGCGTGGTATGCCGTGGTGGTGGAAAGAGCTCACCCATAATCTCCGGAATAGGCGTCCCATGCGAGCTGGAAGCAGATCAGTAATAACATGGGCAGAGGGAATGTTACCGACCGTGTCGGCAAACGAGTGGAAAGACGCGGCAGCGAACCCTCCTTGATCAATGTTCGACATCGGACCGCTCACTCCGGCGTGTCCTACACGCAGAAGGTAATAATCGGTTGGAGAGGATTCAAAGGCGGAGAGTAGGGGCAGAGCATTCAGTCCACTTCCGTAATGGTGAATCTGACGTTCGATTCTCTGCAGCTTCCCACCGTAAACGTTATCCCTGAATATAGAAGTGATGAATAATTTTCTCAAGATCAATCAAGTGGACGTACCAGTATCGTCGTGCATTTCCATTGTACCCCCAGTGAGGGATGAGGGGTTGATAGGCAAGTATGGAATTAAGGGCGTTTGTGGCCGTCGCAGTGTCGTTGAAATATTTACTCCACGCATACACCTTGAAACGAGTCAATCGGTGTGTTGGATTTGAGAATCAGACTTTATCTCACTCCTTCCTGACCCGTTCTGATAGAAAAGAGGTAAGACTCCCTTCAACAAAATAAGATGCAACATACGAATCCCAGGCCATCTCGGACCCGAATCTACCGGCGGGGAACAATGAGGATCGCTTTTTGAAATAAATGGCAAACAAACGGGTAACGTTGAGTAGACCATATAGTCCAGCGTTGCTTCATTTGACTTTGCACGAATGTGAAGTTCGCAGTCAAACCTTCGCGCTGCAGGTCGTCCAACAATAGCCGGAACACGGTCTCCCCCATCAAACCGACCTCATTGAACCCAACGCTCGGACTCATCATTGCCTGGATCGTGAGGACCGCCTGATTCAGGTACCACTGCCATGTGTGGGTTGACACCAGGGCAGGATAGTTTCGAGCAACACGATAAAGGGCATAGTATGCAGCGGTAACATGTACGTAGTCCTTGCGGGGGCTTAGTGTCAGTGGTCTCAAACTGATTGAGGCACGCACATATGCACGGTCGGTCAAATATGAATTGGCTTGGTTCCACGACCACCAGTTGCCCCAGAATATGCTTGTGGGGTAGACGTAGTTGGGTTGCAGGTCCGGCTCGTAGTAGAAGACCGCCTGGGACCAGTTAGATGAGAAGGACATGAAGTTTTACCAGGGCAGACTGGTTTCGATTGACGAGATTACTCGCCTTCTTTACGGTACCTGCGCCGGAAACATTAGATGATATATGAAATTGGTAATATTCAACTATACCGTTGAAATTTTGGACGGATCCCCATAGGGTGCGGTTGATAAACTGCTCCAGTTTAACGACCTCTGAAATGAACCGTTGATCAGAAGAAAACACCATTTACTTAAAGGCGCATACTGACCAGCAGCAGAAGGTTGAACATACTGCTTCATTGCACCAGCCAACCAAGATCCAGCTCCGGCCTCATCACTAAGACCAGGAATCCAGGCTCTGGGGTCATTTTTCACGATAGCGTTGACCTGTCTGTCGTAGCTGAGAAGCAGGACTGGTAAGTCTCTCGTGGACAAGTATTTCAACACAAAGGTACCTTATGATGGAGGGTGATCGTTTGAATGGGTCGGTCGAGTCATTAAACCATTGCGCTGTGGTCTGAACAGGGTTGGTAACATATTTACCGCAGGTAAATCGGGCGCACCAGGAAGTTTCCGAGATTTGAAATCGCCTGCGTGGCGCCGTTCGTAACGTAGTAATGAAGGGTTTGCAACGTTCCGTCGGCGTAAGTAACAGACAGACGGGAACGACCCCAGGTATGACCGGTGACGGTAAAGCCAACCCATCCCGCCGTTTTCGCGTCGGTGTTGGTAGTCCAGGTGAGAGCCCCAGCGGGGGACACCGTCATGCTTTGGACGGCAGACGGATAATTGAGGAAGAGCTTTCCCGTTTGATCGGTGGGCAGAATATAGCCAGGAATCGAAACTGCGACCGGGCGAGAATTTGCCTGCAGAGTGGACTCGATGCCGCGAATGGAGGGCGCTACGCGGAATTGAAGGCCATATGTTCGCGTCTGCCCGGGCTGAAGTACAAACGACGTCGGAGCATTCCACGGTGTGACATTGACCCATTCGTTCTGCGCATAGGCTAGGGTGTGGAATTGCCATTCGTATAATCCTGCAAGTTCACTCAGTTACATTTTCAGCAGCGCCTACACGGCCAGATATACCTTCAAACGTTTGACTTTGATAGAACGGCGTATTGACGGTGGCCTCCGGGAGGAATCGCCAGCCCTCCATGGGACTTTTGGGAGCCGGTATGACCACTAACGGCGGTTGTGTTCCCAACAGCGGGGTGACTTGCACGAACGCCGCATCCGCTCCAATATATGGGTCGAACAGAGAACAAATCGTGTTAGTTTGGGCGGCAGTGCGGCCGGTGAAGATCTGGATTGGGCTGTTAGCTGTGAAATAAATCGGCGGATGTCATTCTCACATTGTTAAATTCCAAGGGAGCACCCAATGCACCGATCTCAACTGCCACGGTCTGCGAGTTGGTAACATCGAAAAGGAGCTCGACGCCATTGCTGTCAGATACCCAACGCCGAGTTATGTTCAAGAGGGATGTCGTAGGTAGGGTTGGAGCCAAGTTGGCAGCGGCGAGAGTCGTGCCGGAGACGACCGAGGGAGTCAACTTCTTCCGGGCTGTGGAGGAATCGCCGCTGATCCAGGGTGTCGTGCCAACCTTGCGAGCTACGACAGAGATTATTCCCTGCCGTTAAGGACTGAAATAAGTACGAACCTCGGAATGTTATATCTCCTGTGGAAGACAAAAATCAAAAAGCGGATCAAGTGGACGCCGACGGCCCACTGACCAAGATGATAATTCCCGTTGGCTTGGCGAGAAGTCATCCTGACGAGAAAATATCAGCAGAGCGGATTTATTTGAGAAAAAGAACGTACATATCCGTAGGAATAAAATTGAAGGTTGACCCAGCCGGAGAGAGGGAGTAAAGGGTTTGCGAGTCTTTGACAAGCTGCATGGAAAATATTGAGGTGTTGAAAGTTGAAAATCCGTCGGCCAAGCCGAGAGTTGCGGTCTGTCCTGTCGCGAGGTGGACATGCACCGCGACAACCAGAAAGGCCCCGAGCATAGTTTCAAGCATTCGCCGCATACTAACGCCATCTGTGAGCACTGCGGATGATCGAGATCCTCACTACCCACTCACATTATTTTCAATCGACTCGGTCGGAAGGGCTGAGACCGTTGCGAGTGAGAAAGATTGGAGCGTTGTTTTAAAGGCTGCTCCCATCGCATATGACCGATGCGAGATCCGTCAATAGCAAGGGAATCACGCCGGGTGCGATCCTGAACGGCATTAAAGGACGAGAAGACGGGAGGAGGGTCACTCGTTGTGTCTTTATGAATGAGAATCTTCGCTTCTGAGGAGGCCAGGCGTCCTTCCGGTGGGAGAATCTCGGAAGATATGGTAAGTGGGCCAAATAAACGCATGTCGCCTGGGGGGTGGTCATCTTCGAATTTTGCGTGGTTCTCAGACTACAGACTATCTTTCAATTTGATGGAATCGGGCCGCGTCAAGAATCTTCATGTGCTCTGGGGCGGGCCGATAAGAAGGTGAGAAATCCAGAGGAGAGGAGTTCTTCCGTGAGTTTGAGAAAGCTTTTCTCGGAGCGGACCCTGCCAAGATGGAAGAAAGTGCGAAAGCAAAAACTTGTCAACGCAAGGGTCAACGGATCAGGAAGTCATGATAAGGATTTCCCGCCCCGCCGGCCCGATGGTTCTCAGTTCAACATTGATCGAATCTTGATCGCAAATGGTATACGGGCCAATGTTTTTGGCGTCCATGTTGTACTTGTGGATCAAGGAATATGGGAATTTAAGTCTTGAGTGTCTGCTCCCAAAAATTACAATTTTGCGTCTATGAAAGCAAAGCCAACCGCTAATAATCGCCAAATTCGAGGCTATCAAACTCGATAACGGAATACCACTGCAATAAGCGTGGGTGAGAGAGCTCGAAGTTGAGGTAGTATCATACCTTTAGCCTTTTCTCTGGGTCGCCTTCTTGTTCGACAGATAAAGCCAGGCCCTCGCTCTCGAGATCGGGGAGCGGGCTCTCCACCTCGTTTGTAACGAAGGAAAGGGTTCGGAGGGTCTTGAAAGTCGTTTCCTGTGAATCGTGATTAGGCTCGGTGGCGCTCGCCCGAGTTCGGATGATCTCGGCGAGTCCGCTTTGTATCGCACACTCCCGTCCAAATTCTGTATACCGATGGTAATTTGTCGCAACTGTGGTAACAGGAAGGTGGTGGGCACAGCCAATTTGTGCAAGACCTCATTTATAGAAGGGCTGGGAGCCGAGGTACGCCAAAAGTCGAGACCGAGGTGGATGAGGGAGGGGCATTCCTGGAAGATGGTGGTCATGATAGATGCGTCATAATCCGTGAAAATGAAGCGTTCTAGCAGGCATCCAGAGCGGCGGATCAGGGAGAGAGCGTCGGCCAATTGCGGGCACACAGACTCCCTCCACGAATTTTACTTTGTGTGCGGAGGGTACCACAAGACGACTGAAAATACTCGACAACATTGGGTCGGAACATTCAACGCACAATTTGCGGAGGCAGGGCATTCGAATTAGAGATGCTTCTACGTCGTAGTGGAAGTCGGGGCTCGGGTAGATGGACCACTGAAAATTGACCAAGTTTTGCATCTGGGATAGAGCGATGTGATGGGGTTGATCCCACGAGGAAAAATGATCCCGGAATTTGGTTATCTGGAACCAGGGCAAGAATGGGGAAGAGTGCCACTAATGGCCACTTCGCGCAAATTCGGAGCGTTGATCGGGGTATCATCGTCCCACGACATGAAACCATAGAGAGTAAGGCATTCGAGGAAAGGCAGATTGTGGGAGACATGGGGAAGCATGAATTGAAGATGATAGTCAAGGCTCTTCCAGCGTGGTGAAATTTGAAGAAGATCGTCTGGGAAGCCCAAGGGGGGAAACGGGTAATGCCCTGGGTCAATCACGATATCGAGGAATGTGTTTGCTGATCTCTCCAAGCGAGTAAGGAACATCGGTCCTAATACCGTGCGACGAAGCCACGCATCGATGTCGGGGTCCGGGGTACAAAGGTATGGCACCACGAGGGTGGACCAAAGCCGTGAGAAGGAAAGAGCGACATTTCGCCAATTAGTGGCGGTCAAAGTAAACGCTTCGACCGCGCTTCGGCCAAGCGCTTCAAAGGTGCTTCAACAATTTACCGAACGTGGGAAAAGCGTCGAATCTTGAAGCGTCTTCGAAGCGTCGAAGCGCCTCTGGAGGCGCTTCACGCGCTTCAAAAAGCGCTTCAGCTCTGATGCTCATCAGTGATGCTGAATTAAGCGTCTGAAGCATTTCTGAAGCGTTTTTCAAAACATGACGGTCAAAGCAGTTTTCGCTTCACTCACGCTTTTGGGTGAATTAATGCTCGAAGCGCTTGTGAAGCACCTCGAGAAGCGTCTCCGAAGCGCGGCCGAAGCGCCTACTTTGACCGCCACTATTAAATGTCGACATACGTGACCCAATATCCAAGGAGAGACGACGCGATGAGCGGAGCTCTGTAGCTCACTCTTACCTCCATCTCCTTCCCTAATTCTATTGCTCCGCTCGGATTCAAGTTGCTGTTCGTATTCCCTAAATTCCTGAGCCGCGGAAAGGGTGAATTGAAAAATTCTGCACAAGACTTCGCAAGGAATTCTGCAAATTGGGAAAATAACAGCAGGATGACCGCAAAAAAATTGGATGGGAGATTAGTGGTCTGTGGTTTTTTTCATCCCCGAGAGCGGAGGTAGAGGTTTGAGCCACTGACTCCGGCGGCGGGTGAGTGGTTTCGAGAAGGTGATTCGGAGCGCACTCGATTTCTAGCATCTGCGCGTTAGTTGAGCTTAGTTAAGTATAAGAATGGTTCAAATCGAATGAAAATCGTACCGTCCAGAGTAGAACGATCTGCGTCACAGTTGAAGAAAGGTACCTTTGTTTATTTGTTTGTAATGGTCTTACCAAACTCTTGTAAACTTGCTGCATCGCTTCCCTCGTTGTCTGCAGAAATTCGACCTGTTCCAACGTCTCCTCGCGCTTCAAAATGCACCAAAATTGATCACTCAACAGCGGGAGACTACGAGCAAATGCAGCCCGTTGAATTTCTGGTCGATCTGACTCCGAGTCTCGGCCTCGCCACCGCATCGAGAAACAGTCCTCGTAGCGGTCCAGGCACTAGTACCGTCGTAATGCAAATGTAGAGAGTATTAGTCAGGTGTTTGCTGTAACTCACAACGGGGATCGCACTCGGACGTGTACAGAAGATGCGAGTTGAAGAAACCGCTGGTAAATACCGACACATCTTGTGTTTAGTGTACTGAATCGGTGTATACAGTCACTATATCGCGCTCCAGGAACTCCTCGTCCTCGATGGCCACGACCGCTCCGTGGATGTGTATATTTCGCTCGCCCCTCCTCTTGGATTCGTGCCAATGCATTTCCTCGACATCATCAGTTTCGAAGTCTGTGCCCGCCCCACCTTGCGCCCGCTCCTGTCCCCATCCATCCTCTCTCCCCCACAGTTATTATTGGCGTTGTTGGAGTAACTCTGAATAGGCACTGCATAATCAGTCTTACGGGCGCTGCTGTAGCTGACTCCGCTTAAGAAAAAGCGCTGAGCTGCGACTTCTGCCGTCCCTCATCACCACCAACACACTGGCTGCCCCTCCCCTAGCTTTCAGCGATGTCTTCCCATGCGCATGAGTGGGAAGCTATCCTCATTTGCCCTGCTGGGTTTCTCGTCGCGTCGGTCGGGTTTTCCCTGGTGTGTGCAATAATCGTGTTCGTGCAGCTGCCCTTGTTGACCCCGCCCCAGAGCGTGCTTGCGACCATGTTTTCGGCGATCATGCCAAGTACATCGCCGGCATCTATCATCCACCTCCGTCAGGCTGCCGCTGTCGCAGCGTCCGCTCGTTCCCCTCCCAAATCTTTGTCCTCCGACCACTCATTACCACGCAAGGAAACCTTCCGCTTGATCGCGCCGAAGCTCGGCGGGAGCGACGAGAAGCTCTTCATCGATGTCGAGGGAGATGCGCGAAGCGATTCCAAAATCGAGGCAACTCTAGTACTCTCACCGGTGGGACTCTCCCGCAAGGCGACGAAACACAGCCAGCACGTCGTCCACTTCAAGTTCCCGGTCGAGGAAATCGCTTCTCCGGTAGAAAAACTGCCTAGCTCCCCTACGTCGACGCACAGGTCTCTCCATTCCGGGAGCTCGCACGCATCGTCGGAACTTGATGCTCCGAGCCTCTCCTCCTCCTCCGCAGACTCCACCCCCATGTCGCCTGCATCCGGCCGCCGTCGCCACAAGCTGCGCTTCTCCAAGCTCGTCCATCTATTCACAGACAAGCACGGGCACTCCAAACTGCGCCGACGTGACTCGGTATCGGACCTTCGCACCGACACGACCCCGCTCTCGCCCACCCCCCTCTCCCCCTCCGACTCGATGCCGCCATCACCTGTCGACGCTCCCCTGCGCTCGCAGTCAACACGACGGGCCAGACACCGCTCCCGTGCGTAGCCCCGTTCTCACCCTGCTGTAATCATTTCATACTGACTCAATTGTCTCAGTCATCCGCACAGTATCATGCCCCATCCTGCACTACACCCACCCCCACGAACGCACATCGCGCTTGCGCTCCCCACCGCCCCCACTGCCCACGATACCGGCGACGCCAACGAGCCCGGTGACACCGCAGAGCCCCCGCACCAAGACGCGGAAGGTGTCACTGAAGAAGGAGAAGGAGGCGACGCCGCGCCCGCGGACGCAGCCGTACGCGGCGCCGTACTTCATCCCGCCGCCTGACAGCGTGAATGTGGAGAAGCCGTTTGTGCGCCGGACCCCGGCGCGGAGGCAAACGATGGAGACGATGAGTCCTTCAGCTCTCATCGTATAGGTGTATCCTGGTTACTGTGTCGGGACGTGGCGGCCGCTGCTAATTTATTGAATCGTTGTACGATATACTTCACTAGTTGAGTTAATGGCATCTCCGAGGGATTGCTGACATGTACGATATATATTTCCAGTCGGATCGAATCAATGTCTTTTGCTCATGTAAAGCAACTTCCGCTATACATAAGCAGTGGAGCAAGCTAAGGTGGAGAGAAAAAAATCAAAACAGAGCTCCAAGTCAGCGACGCCCAGTTCTCGAGCGATTTTTGCAGGCCGGAGCCTGTTGAGCCTGCCTTTTGGGAGCAAAACGCGACTGGTCACAAATCACATAATCCACGTGGCCTAGTCACACCTTGCCTTCGCGACCACAACACGACTTTGCCGATTTCGAACCGGAGAATGCAACAATGTATTTTGTTTTCGAGACAAATCGTGGGTATTCGTAACAAATCATGAAAAGCGAACCAAGCTATTGATACAAAAAATATTCAAGTCTACATCAGGTCGAGGATTTGCACTGCGTCAACACTTGCTCGACGTAGTCGGCCATGATCGAGTGAGTTGCAGCTGTGGGGGTCCTGTATTATTTAAAGCTCTCAGTCAGCAAGATTCTTGCCCGCCAAGGATATGCGTACCCTGGGGTCCAGTAAAGGGTATGTGCCGGATCTGAGCACGTCTGACCGTTCTGCACACAGACTCCTGTGTTGGTGTAGCCAAAGGCGGCAGCGCCCGGGCTTCCATAGAGGATGCCCTCCCAGATGCCGTTGAACGACGCGAATCCGACGTTTTTGAAGTCGCCCTGTCTCCGACTCGTTCCCACTGCCGTGAAGACGAACTGCTTGTATGCATCTCCCATGGGACTCGTCTTGCCCAGTCCGTAATTGTCAACGACCTAGACAAATGACGACATTCAATGTGGGTCGAAGACGTTGAGCTGTTTATTTGTCTTACGAGGACATTTTCGGCGAAACTCGTTGCAGAGGCCAATTCTAGCGAGGTCCACACCTGAACGCCGGCAATCTGGTTCATGTTCGTTTCCGCAGCTTGTGAAATGGTCAGCTTTGTTTCTACGAGATGGTCTGGTTACTTACCGGCTGCTTGTTCGTAGTCCCTAGGGTTCAACCACGCTATTGAGGTTGATTCTCCGATGCGTTTTAACAATACTCACCCAATGCCAAAGAATACGATATAGAGAGTCGTGGCTGGGTCGGGAATTGGTTGGCCATAGGCCAAGAACGTCTCAACTAAGATTCTTTCGATCCAGATCTATCTGTGGCACGCGAGCGACTCTGCGTACCTTGGTGGATGAAATCTACGCTGGCGTCACTTTGAATCGTGGACACCTGGGGCCATTGGTTTACGTCTACGACCGCGCCGGGGGCCTATGGACGGACTGTCAGCCGCGAATCTCGCCTCCAAGCACCTCACTCACGGCGTGCTGAATCAATGTGGCGCCAGTGGAGTTTGCGAGGGCCTGCACCCAGGTCGGGCCATTGGTCGAGCCGCCGGTGAACGAATCTAAAGATGGCTGTTCAGTCCTCGACCACGTTTGCCAAACCCTCTGACCCACCTCCGAACGCGACGATCGTTTTATAGGAACTCAGCGGACCCAGGCCAACATTGACATCGGCGGGTGCGCTGCCGTCTAAAGGTCCACACTGTGGGCTGACTGCCAGTTGAACAGCATCAGCGGCGCGAGGCAGGACAACGGCGGACGATGTAGCACAGAGCAGCGCAAGAACAGTGGAGCTCCGGAGAGAGAACATGGTTCGTCACTTACCTTTCCCGCCCGAACTCCACTATTTATGCCAGCTGCGAGAGAACCTTGCGCAGCAGGTGTTTGTGGCCTCATGACGAGCTTATACTCCCGTGTACGCCATACTTTTACCAAGCGTTACGATTTCGAATTTACGAGGAAGACTCGGATAAATCCATTTGATATTCCCGGGAACATAAAAGCCTCACGGAAGAAAGTAAAAAAAAACGGAAGAGAGCAAAAGAGGACGTACCCGGCTGCCTTCCAGAAGTTTAAGCCTGGGGCCCCGATGATTGACCCACATTAAACCGCAGCAGGATGATATTAATCGCAGAAATTTCGGCAAAGGCGCGAAAAAAGCGCGGAGAACCGGGGATTCCGCTTGCCGTCACGCGAGATGCATGCGGGTCATTGCTGGAGGAAAGCTAAACAGTGAGCTAGTAGTGAAACCGAGGTTTAGTGTCAATAATATATTTCGCGGAACAGACTCAAAGAACCTCCCGAGTTCCGGCTCGTGACAACAAGAAAACTCCCTAACTGCGAGAGCGGTCGTACTCTGGGAGTGACAAGGGCTGTCGGAGACTCAGGGAAGCGCAAAGCCGGTAGCAACCGGGTTGTTCGATACTTACGTTGAAAAACCCAGATATGGGACCCACAGTAGGCGCTGATCGCCGTGGCGGTTGGGAAGTCCGTCGCGGTGGATTCTAAGAAGGTGTTTGAATGATTCCGTGGTGGAAACAATAACGGGTGTCCGCGTGATTGATTTGACGACCAGGTTGAACCTTGAGGAAGGCAACATCAATTTCGTCTGATACACTCAAAACCTCAAAAAGAGGGGAGGTGTTAGAAGAGACAGGTGTGGTGCATAGGACGCGAGTCCCTCTAATAGGCTTTATTCGCGCCCGAAGAACTGCGAATATATCATGTATTAATCCGTAAATAGGGAAATTGAACCATAGTGATTGAACATCTTGAGGTGTGGATTTGACCACGCAAATCGGGCGTCACAACGTCCGGTGTCCATTAGCAGTTTCTCGTGTGCTGGGAGCCTTCACGGCGATGATGTAGGGTTAAAAACCAAACCAACCCCGCGTTCCTAGATGACAATAGCCATGGAAAAGAGATTACTGACATGCGGGACATCATTATCCCACCGTCATAGATGCGGCTTTAGCTTTAGCAACCGAACCTTGAAGAGTAAGGCTATGGAGGGCGATGGGAGTCGGCAGCCTGGAATACTATCTCCGAGGGAATTTGTGTCATTTGCTGCGGAGAAGTCGTTGTTCAGTGCCCGACTACTCGGGCGTGACTTAGTAAGAAGGCAAGATACTTACCGGAGTTACAGCATATTCGCGTGAACCACTTCGTTCCATTTCGATTTCGTGGATAACCGACGAACATGAATTGTGTTTTCCTTAGTTACACTGAGGGCAACCACCGGTGCACACGAAAGCCGTGTGCGTCCATCGCACACGGCTCACAGATGCGCCCCATAAAACATGCCACGGTCACTGCAGGCAAGACAATGTGCTTTGTCTTTGTTCTTTGTACCGCGCAAGTGCGACGGATGTTCATCGTACACTAAAGCCGTGTGCGTTGATCTTTGCCCCCGGTGTTGGTCAGGTAAAAATGTTTGAGTCGTACACCTGAAAGTCAATTACAGTGTAAGAGGTTGTTGCACGACTTGAGTTTAAAATGGAATGACCCACTTCTTTGATACGCGGTAGTACAGGGTGGTCTAGGGTAAAGTCTTTGCAATGAGCGGGATGCTTGTCGACGATGGCTGTCTATTCAGCGATATGCAGGAGTCCGCGTCCCTAGGCAAGACTAAACACGCCGTCGGTTTAGCGATGTATCCATTGACCGGTATCCTGATTTAAATCGTTTGAATTCGCTGAATCACAAGTACCACTCACTGCGTTCCGGGGTCGCCTAAACATAACAATGTGCAGCTATCCGTGGAGCTGTTTAGCCGTCTGCGCTTAGCTACACAGCCTCTGTGTAGCTCTGTTTAGCTCTGTTTAGCCGTCTGCGCTTAGCTACACAGCCCTGTGTAGGTCTGTGTAGTGATCTGCACTTACCTACACAGCTCCACGAATACCTGCGCATATTATGTGCAGCTATGTGTAGTTATTGCTGGACCTTTAGGTTCGGCTACTTACGGGAAAGGCACTTGGGTTTTGTGCAATTTTGCTACATGTACAAACAAATTGAGTAAGGTGATATTAGTCACCAGTGTATCTGTGTAGCAATAG
Source organism: Mycena metata (assembly GCA_029378385.1). Classification (NCBI taxonomy): domain Eukaryota; kingdom Fungi; phylum Basidiomycota; class Agaricomycetes; order Agaricales; family Mycenaceae; genus Mycena; species Mycena metata. Next base: position 224,901 of record JARKIB010000187.1, read on the forward strand.
TTTACGATGCTCAAATATTCTGATACTCGTGAAAACAATTTATTACACCTTAAGAAATCATTCCAGCCACTCCGTTTGGTGAAAAGCCCCAACTTGCGCAAGGAATCGCGCACCATCAAAGCTGTGGCCACATCAGTGTCTGTAAGTAGAAATGACTAATGTCACAGGTTCACGGATTAGGAGTCAAGCCGGCAGGATGGCAAACTGATGGGCAATGAAATGCTGTGACCAATGTTGCGAGGATATGAAAAGGGAAGTTGGGGTTCTGGCAAAAAGCCCCCTCAAAATATTGTGTGTCGGTGGCCTGATCTCCGAGAACTGCGCCTCGGCACAGCCGGCTTCTCACAAAATACTAGGGTCATCTTTAATCACGACTTGGAACAGGGCAGAATTCATCCAAAAGATATTGCCTTGTGAACCTTCAACCTACAACAAGCTGCGCAAGGCATAAGCACCTTGAAATAAGTTGAGGAATTCCGAGTGTTCCGAAGCGGTGCCGGTATGCCGAGATCACCGGTGCTTGCAAAAATCACTTGTAAAAAATCCATTCCAAACGGGGGGGTGGGGGGGAATGAATGCCCGCCTAACGCGAGCTGGTCGACGCTCGAGTGTCGGCCGAGCAATGCAGAATGTCAATGGATTAGTCCCGGAATTGTAGCGTGACATTGAAATCGTTAGAGGAATATCTAAAGTTCCATTTACTCAATTTGTCAGGGGTCATAAAAAGTCAAGTTGAACTTAAAGCCTAAAGGTTCAGCGCCCGCCTCGAAGAGGCCCAACCCTCAGTCATGTGTGTAGCTGTGCGTAGCTATGTGCAGGTGACCCCGGAACGCAGTGACTCACCCCAATTTGCTGCTCGCTCAGGTTTGTCCCGGCCTCCAGTCAACCGATGGTTTCGTTCCATTCACAATCGAGAGCTTTGGGCCGCCACCAGCTGAAGGCCTTGACAAGGTCCCGCGGATCGGGCGACTGGCTAAGCGTCGCAGATGCATACAAGAAGCTGAGTTGTCCTGGACAGTGGAACCGGATTCCTCTGGGAATAAAAGGAATAGGAAGGAGCGGTGAGGAGAGATATTCAAGTGCATCATGATAATATTTATTTGACCCAGGATTTAGTCTCTTCTAAACAGACACTACAACTGCTAACTCGTACCTCGTTATGTTGCACCCAGGAGATCTTCGTCGCGTCGTGGGGATGGCACGAGAGCTGTTCTCGTACTTTCCAAATGAATCTAAACTCACAGGCGGTTGACCCAGAGTAACAGGAGACGATTCAGCTCTAGTCAAGATGACCGGCAGGAAGAGAGACAACGGTTGACGTCACGCGAATCGCGATCTCGTGACCACGAAAGAAATGGCGATCAAGCAAATTAAATGGCGGGCGAGGGCAGCTTGAGAGCAATAGTGCGGAAATCAAGAGAATGACAGTTTAGGCAAACAAGGACAGTTTGTTCCCCTGGAATAATCCGCGTAATAGGGGAGTACTTTCAAGATATCAGGTTGGGCGTTTTCACGAACATATATCCTACAATACAGAGTGCTGGGTGACGATTTCCCCACCACGCACAAGTATGCGGCAACCGGCCACAAGTATGGGCACCGGTTTGACAACAAATTGTAGATTAATCACTGCATTCAACCGTGGGAATAGCCACCCGCTGTGGTGATGCGAGGCTAGCCTAGGTTCGGCTAGTAGCTTGAATAGCTGTACCCTGCAGCCCGCTTCGCTAAGAGATTACCCACCTAGCTTCACTGAGCTTGGGCCAGTCGAGGCGAGCTTATCTATCTGCTTAGCTCGATCGGCCAGCCGGTATTTGCCGAGGCGGTGCCGTGGTTCTCCCACGGTTGAATACAGTCATTGCAATTGACACCAGTTCGAGCCCCCCCTCGTTGCTGGAAGTGCGATTGTCTCTTCACGGCTCGCTCAGGTTAGTCCTCCTTTCAACCGACGGTTTCGGACTGTGAGACATAGTTCAACATAATCAGGGAGAACCCGAAGGCATGCGTGAACCAAGAATTCTGAAATATGGCAGGAAGTAGGCGTATGAATTACATGGATACTATAGGGATGTCAACCTTTCGAAAGCGAAGTGATATCGGGAGGGGAAAGGGGAAAGAGACTGAGCCATCTACGAGAAGGAAAATGGCTCCAAAATCAACACTCCCTCAGGCGGTACCGAGGTAACATTGAGCGGATCGATAATTTTATACGCGTTGCCTTCCAAACGAGGCGTGGCTTTCACGATGATAGACCAGACGATCATCTTGATTTCCGAGACCGCTGAATATTTCAGGTTTAAGCATTGTATGCAGAAATTGAACTAGAACATACCGAGAATGCGGCCTGGACAAGCCCATCGCCCAAATCCAAAACTGAGATAAGAGATACTGCTCATCACTGCTGGCCGAGCATTCTCTCCATGCCAGCGTTCGGGTCGGAAAACGGTGGGACTCGTGTGATATGCTGGATTGACTGCGAGCCGGATTAGTAAAGGGGCGATTTTGGAGAGCGGAGGACGCTTACGATGTGTAAGCGTGGCGAGAGGGAACACCAGATGCCTGCAGCGTGGTCGGTCCAAAGTGAAGACTGAATAGTAACGTCGCTCACCCTTTGGGAAGTGTGTATTTCCCGAGATTGATGTCGCCTGTCGTCATTCGACAGATGGCCAGGGTATCTCCCTTGGTGCGCATCACTTCGCGAATAAACGAATCTAACCACACGCCTTTCCGAATCGCATCCCCGACATTGGAGGGATCGAGGTCATGGGTTACTGGGTCGATGTGGTTACGAACCTCTCCTCGCAGTGCCTTGAGATACTCTGGGCGCATGGCAATTTCGAAAATAACCCAAACGACAACGGAGGCGCTGGAAAGATTCAGCGCACGGATTCTCAGAGACCGGATAAAACGTACGTTTGATGAACTGAAGCAAAAATAATTCTGTTCCGAGCTCTCTATCAGCATAGAGGAAGGAGGACGAAGAGTTACCCTTGAAGGAGAGACATCATCCAGAGGAAGGACCCAAACCCGATCGTTCCATTCTTTGCATGCTTGTACGCCAAGTATTCCAAGACATTGGCCGGCTCTTCATCGCCTGCAACCCATTTTCTGGACCGAACATGTCTCCACACTTGCGGTCCGATGACACTGAAAAATGCGCGGATGGAAGTACACGAGACTTTCACCCACATAACAATAGCCCAGATGGTGGGAAAGTGGCGACCGAGAGTTGAACTGTTTTGATACACTTGATGATTCTATCAGTTACTAGTAGGTGAGCGAGAAGAGACTCACTCCCTGTTAGTCCAGCAATATCTGTGGCGACGTCTATCACGACCTTGATATTCCGCTCGTTTGCGTAGCCCTGCGGGATGGTCAATGTCATAACAGAAAAAGATTGAACCGTGGGATTACCTCTCCGAAAATCAGAACAATCATGGCTTCAGCTATGCTGGAATGGGCTTCTTCGAACATGTCAACCGTCCTGTGTTCGATGGCCTTGTCAGCGTTCCGAGCAAAGACTGGGCATACTGCAAAAATCATGGAGCATGTGCCGGGGAAAGCGAAGAAGAAAGCGTACTTTGCTCGAAAATGGTGGCCAGTCTCGGATTTATACCAATTTGAACCAGTTGGTCGATCTCGGCGAAGAAGGACCAAAAGAATGAAACATATGGGCGGAGGTTGAGGACCTTCAATTATTCAACAAGAGGATACATCGGGCTGAGAAACTACAGACCTTGGCCATCGCTTCCTCGAAACTGAAAGACTGGTCAGAAGTGAGGACCGCCTGACTCAGACTTTCGTCGACGATGAACTCGAGCTGAAAGAATAAGTGGATAAATTTCGGCACGTAAGGTACGACGTACCATTCCTTTACGCCGAACGCCGATGACTGGCCCGTGTTCCTTGAGGGCATTCTCATAGGCTGCGCGAGGGCTGGTGAATATTTCGTGGGCCTTAGATATGCTTTCAGCGATGCAACCTCGAACAACCCAAAGAACGAACGGGAATGTCGACGATGGGTGGGTGGTTTTCGGGGAACTGGGTACGATTAGAGGCGAAAAAGGATTGAAGAGTGCAATACACCTTTCTACGCGTCACAGCATATCGAATCGCCAGCAGCAAACCCAGTGAAGCAGCGTAGACGTAGTGGATGGTGGGAGACATATTGCAGGGATTTTAACGGACTGGATCTTACATTAAATAGCAGGACTAAGGTGTGTTGAGATTAGTACCGAATGCATTTGATGCAACTTCCGGGCGGCAACCCCAATAGAGACGTACTTGCCATCATACTCAAGTTGAAGAGCTGAGGTCAAGTTCCTAACCGAGATAGACCTTTGAACCAACAGAAAAGTGCTGCACTGCAGATGAGACCCGATAAGGAATAATTCTAAGCTAGTAGATACGCCCCAAATCCGGTGATTGGTCTGGTGGCACTGTTTTGGAGTGGGAGAGGTGGTCCGGGGAATGTAGGATGGCGATTTCGGCGAAAACCAAGCAGCGAGGGTCACAAAGATACTCACGGAACACCGTACGCGGACCAAAAATTACGGCCGCTAGGCAATTGCCAGGTGAATAACGAAGGTCGGCGTTCGACACTGTGAGTCCGAGCGGATCTATAATGATATGCTCTCAATGATGATCGGGTGGACCTTGGTAACACTAACAGAGAGTCCGTCGGTGATCTTGGGTACAGTGCCGCGGGCTGAGTAGGCAGATACAAACACTGAACAGCAAGTCGGAGTCGGCGCCAGGTTGTGGGGACAATGGTAGCAACTCGTAAGTCAACAACTTGAAGCGACACGAGCGTTACTGTCGAAGTTTAGCTGCGAGACTGGCTGCGAGAGACCAACTCTTCAGTGGACGGTTCGATGGGAAGAAAGCTCGTGGGAACACGCAGAATATTGAGACCGGACCGATGGTCCGATGATTAGGGTTGAGTCGGATAACAAGTTCAATATTATTCTCAACAAGATGCGGATTTAGTTCCGCCTCGACGTGTTCTGCTCCGTTCTGCTCCGTGAGGATTTTCTTTGGCATCTGTGTTCACTGTTGGTTATTCGATGGAATTGCTTCAGGTTTTAGGCAACAAAAGATGTTCTTTGAGGATTATGCAAGGTTTGTTGGGCAACAAATGTTGTGGAACTCGCCCGCCGTGAGCTAGGAAAGTCGTTCATACGTGATATCAGGCAGCGTCCGAGTCCTCTTCAATCTCAACCAACTCCCGTCCCTCTTCCACCATTTCACCATTTTTGCATCCCACCGCCTTGACAACCCCAACCACGTCCGCCCGCAACACTGTCTCCGTCTTCATACTCTCCAAAACAACGACAGCCTGCCCCTTCTCTACGCGCTCCCCTAGCTTAACACGCACCTCAACCACAAGACTCGGCATCGGCGCGCGCAACGCCCCCTTGCTCGCACCCAAGATGTCCTCGCTCAGCGCCAGCAGCCACTTCGGCGACGGCACAACCAAGGTCGTCTTCGTGCCCCCCGCCCCGAAAAGGTGAATCCGCTCCATGGTGTTGGGCGCGCTGGTGGCGGGGACGGTGGCAGCGGGCGGCTGCGCCACGACCGTGACGCGCGTGTAGGCATCGTTAAGCGTGGAGGAGAGCGTCGTCGGCGAGATTAGCTGTGCCGCGACGGACTTGAACGCCGTCTCGCCCCGCGCGGTGCGCACGGTGACGTCGAAGTGGGATGGGCCGGCGGATTTGACTTCGACGGTTACAGGCGCAGAATCGGGTGCGGCGCTTTCTTCCTGGAGGGTGATGGTGCGTTCGTAGACGTCACCGCCGAAGCGGCGGGAGGTGAGGGAAGTCCACGGGGATTGCATCGTCGGCGAAGTGATCGGGTGGTCTCGGAGGACAACAAATAATGCTGCCTGTGCGAGGAGCTCCGGCGAAGGCGGGGGAATTGGCGGGAACAGCTCGTCGAAATGTTTCTGTCGTTTAAAATTCAATTCAACACAAACCAAGACACTGCATGGCTGCTCACCGGAATAAAGCCCGTCTCAACCTCCTCGTTGATAAACGATTTATTGCCAGCCAACGTTCTCAGAAACTCAACGTTGGTTGAAACTCCAACGACGTGGTACTCATCAAGCGCCTTGCGCAACAAACGCAGCGCCTCCGTCCGATCCCGACCGTGCACAACGAGTTTGGCGATCATCGGGTCATAGAACACACCAATCTGCGAACCCTGTCCGAACCCTTGCTCGAGCCGCACGGCGGGGAGGACCGCAGCCGCGTCGTGGGCGGCGAGGGATGGCGTGAGGTCTGAGAGCGCCGATGCGCCCGAGGAAGGCGGAATGGGCGGGAAGGGGGTGGCAAAGATATGCGTGGGAGTGGGAGTGGAGAGGTGGAGGAGGGGCCCGGAGTCGGGAAGGAAGTTGTTACGCGGGTTCTCGGCGTAGATGCGGGCTTCAAATGCGTGTCCAACGAGCGGAATGGAAGATTGCGCCAATGGGAGTGGGTTGCCGGCCGCAACCTTGACGGACTGAGCACACAATGGTGGGTGCAGCGAGCGAAAGACGTACCTCCAATTGCCATTCAACCAGATCCAAACCAGTCACCTAAACACAGCAGAGTTGATTTATTATTAGTATTGTGGTTGGAAAAATAGCTTGCCATTTCTGTGACTGGGTGTTCTACTTGGAGCCGGGTATTCCTAGAAGTATTTAGTTCGAGTGAGAAGAAGAATAGAACCAAGGAACTTACATCTCCATGAAATAAAACTTCTCGGTGTCATTGTCAAAGATGAATTCCACCGTTCCAGCGCCAACATAATTGACAGCCTTCGCAGCAGCGATAGCCTTCGCGCTCAGATCCGCGCGCAGCTCGGGGGACAAGCCTGGTGCCGGAGCCTATATCGTGTTATCAAAGCAGGGTGAAAAACTCGAACACGTCCACCCACCTCCTCGATAATCTTCTGATTCCTCCTCTGCACCGAACAATCGCGCTCCCACAGGCTCACGACACCCCCTCGCGTGTCCGCAAACACCTGCACCTCGACGTGCCGCGGCCGCTCGATGTACTTCTCGACCAACACCGTGTCGTTGCCAAACGCCTTGAGGGACTCGCGCTGCGCGGAGGACAGTGCCTCTTGGAAGGCGGCGAACGTCGGGGTGGTGACGGTGCGCATGCCCTTGCCGCCGCCGCCGTGGATGGCCTTGATGAGGACGGGGAAGCCAATCCGCGTAGCCTCTTCAAAGAGGAACTCGGGGGCCTGGGTGTCTCCGTGGTAGCCCGGGACGCAGGGGACGCCCGCCGCTGAGTCTCAGGTAAGTTTAATTCTAGGACATGAGTGCTTGTTACCTGACATGATATTCTTCGATTCACTGTGTACGTGTTAATGAATGCCGGTAGAAAAACGAACGAACAAACCTCTTTGAGCCCATGCTGACGATGGCCTGCGCGGGGGGGCCGATAAAGACGATACCCTCCTTGGCCAACGTTTCCGAGAACACGGCGTTCTCACTTAGGAAGCCGTACCTTGCGAACAGGACTCAGCAGGGCAGTAGTGCAAGTGCGACGCATACCCTGGGTGGACAGCCTGAGGTTGAAATTTAATTCGAGACAGCATAGAGAGATTAAATACGTACCTGAGCGCCACTGCGCCGGCACACATCGATTATCTTGTCCATGCGCAGCTATTTCGTCGCGTAAATGTATCTTGAACGGTAGTCAAACTGAAGCCACTCACGTAGCTCTCTGCGGAGGGTGCGGGGCCTATGCAGTACGCTTCATCTGCCTGTTTAACAGGTTCTAGTCGGTGTTCCGGAGACAATGAAACCTGCGCACCAATTGTACATGCAACGAGTTCCGGTCTACCTCGCTGTACACCGCGACTGTCTTGATTCCGAGCTTCCGCGCGGTGCGAATGACGCGGCACGCGATTTCGCCTCTGTTATAAATGCCTGAATCCCCTGCGGCGGAATAAAAACAGCATCCCCACCTATTCGCGATGAGAATCTTGTCAAAGTGTGGCCGGCGCGCGGATTCTGTTCAGACTCAGTCGGTTGGTTAGCTGGTAAATTCATCGACTAACTGCTTTCCGAGGCATAGTGCCGCTTGGTCAAACGAACAGGATCCACAAATGTGGGTCTTCGAATGGTAAGACAAGCCTCCGACGCCCCTACATTGGGACGAATTCCTTCGAGTTTGTGGTGGCGCACTATGCCTGCTGTCGCAGCAGGTATTCTGCTTGATACAGACCCTGCGGCGCGTTTGGGAATCATTGAAACCCTAGTGAGATGAGTGTTGGGGACAAGGCTCGGAACGGACCTTGATTGCATCGCCACCGCTTGACACGATCAGTCACACTGGCAGGCCGTCACCGCCACTTTGCTTCCTTTCCTTCTCGTCGCGAATCTCGCTTTCTTTGAAGATTACTTATGCGCATGAGTTTGGACCCTTCATAATAGCGCAAAGAGCCCTTTTCTTCCTGATTTCACTGACAGCAGTGGCACGAAATCTGCAACTGCCTTCGAACGACTTTGACATGACTCCCAGGCCCTCTGAAGAAACTGTAGGTTCCCTTATTTCGATAAAATCCCGAAATCCCACTTCCTCCCATCCTCAGCGCTTAAAGGATATCTTCCAACCTCCGGCTTCACCCTCTATACCAGCACCTTTAAAATCTCATCAAAGCCAGACGGCACGTAAAACAGCATGGCCCGTCTCGACTTCAACCAATCTTTTCTTTCAAGCTAAACGGCACAAGGCCATCACGGCCAAGAAGTCAATGTGCCCGCAAGTCCACTGGCGGTAAGCCACCCAAATCTGTTCGTGCCACCGTCTTGCATAGTCAACAAGCTTATGAAACCATCTAGATGACTGCAGGTGCCTCTTTACAGTCTGTGAAAACCCCAAGGCAGAGGGTTCGGGACTCTTTCATGCCGTACAACCGACCCCTCGACGACCCATCTGCCTCCGACGGGAACGAAGATTCGTTCGCTGGAAGCTCTTCCTCGGGCCAGCGGCAGCGCACATCACAGGCCAGCACTAGCAGTATCGCACCGCGGAGACCACTAGAGGAATCGCCCCGGGAAGGGACATCTTCACCGCACATTTCACCACCATTACTTCCGTGCGATCTGTGCCCCTTCTCGCTTCAAGCTCAAGCTCCTTATACCAACGTTAATCAACCCATTCGCGATATCACGACGACTTGTCAACATCGTTTTCATCATGCCTGCTACATGGTATTCCTTACGACCGCTCCTGTCGCTTCGCGCGCATCTTGTCCAAAATGCGGTGGAAATTGTGCGCGTTTTATACTCCATCTACCTGTCGGAACACCGTTAACCGTAACCCAGTATTGAGTGATGATTCCCGATATTGGGTGAACGTCACTACGAACGCTGGTAATCAGGTATGCCTGTTTGTTGTTGCCCATCCCACTCGACCGTGTTTGAACTTAGTTTAGTGCTACACCGACATGACGGACGAAGTCGAGGAGCGATTCGCTACCGTCCGATTAGCCCGGCAACAAATCCTATTCGAATTTATCAATTCGGGGAATATCAACCTTATCAACCTTGCCGCCTCGCTCCTGACGGGGCCCGATGCCGTCGACGTAAACTATCGGACGCCTTCGGGTGGCTTTACGGCCCTCCATGTTTGTGCGGTTTATAATAATATAGCAGGCATTGACTTTTTATTGAGGTGTGTGGTCGGTATCCTTTGCTCATTGTCTTCTGACCGAAATCGAAATCCACAGCCACGACGCAGATCGACACCAAAAATCAGACGAGGGCTTCATGGCTATCGACTACGCAAAGGCGAATAAATCGTTGGCTGCGGTAACACGTCTTACATAGACAGCCTGTTCAATACAGCGAGAACAAATTCATTTTTTATATTGTATTTGACAACATTGTGGGCCCTCAGCGGGTAAGATTGTTATTCTGCAACGCAGAACCTCGTCGACAACTGGCCTCGTCGACAACTGGGATGGCCAGTTGGCAGCGATCCGGGATGCGAATGCCCAAACAATTGCCGCTACTTAGTGAACCAGTTGAGATAGAGTGTTCATATGCCAGCCAACCGCACGAGCTGGTTGCAAATGGAGAAGAAACCATCGAAGGCAGAAGACAGCTCAGCCAGATGGCCGCGTAACCCGATTGGTGTAGGAATATACTTATTTGACGACGACGAGAAAGAATTGAAGACTCGACACAACGGAATAAACTTCAGTCGACCTCTTCTGAGAATTTATCACCCAATGGCATCTCCTCCTCACGGTGCACACCGTTGGAATAGTCTGGAACGTCCCGTTGCTCGCGGCCCCGGTCCCTGTAACTCTCATCCTCATCCCCATTGGTCGTCTGCAAAGAATGGCGCTTCGCTTGGCCGAGAGACCATAGGCCGTCGATTACCGCCTTTGCGGTGCGCATGTCGACTGCGAGGACCGTGCAGGTCCCGATAAACTCGGTGGGGTCACTGCGGGCGCTGTCGCGGACGGTGTGGCTCCACGCTTTATCGTCCACGAGATGGGTCGCCGCGCGGAGCCCCCGGATCGCCTTGCACAAAGTCTTGTGGGGCAGGTGTGGAGCGGTCCACGCAGCGGCAAGGCACTATATGCGGCTGTGAGGGGGGAGTGTATATATAAAATAGTGATGTACCGTATGGCTACAGTAGCGCACAATGCCACACCGGGAGCACATGGAGGTGCGCGAGACGATGCGCGCCGTGCAGGCAAGGTGTAAACACTAGGTAAAATTATCAACTCAAAGGAGCGGTTGTGAAAAGAGAGAACGAACCTGGTTCCGGTTGCGCATCTCTGTCATCAACTGGAAGGCCCCAGCGAAACAGACACGGGGCTCGAGTACCAGAGGCGGCCCTTCCCCATACAGAAGGGTGCCGTCCGTCCCGATCGAGTCGCGCATACTACGTACAAGACGGAACCAGCTGCGGGGAACCGACATCCGTTGGTCTGTCATGCTCCGCAAGATAGGTTCCATCCTGACCGCAACGGGGTACAGCTCTTCATAAATTTTGGCAAGAATGTCCATGGTGCTAGGCATGTTTATTGTTGAAATTTCGTGAAAGAGTCCCGTGCATGCAATGAGGGGGGAAGCAAATGTGTTCATTTGGAGTGTGTGGTCCACATGTGGGTCATACGCTTGGAGCGCACACTGAAGATGGCGAGTGGCGAGCAGAAATACCACGGGGACCTGAAAGAGCGCTTGGGCGAAAGGTTCCAGGAACCGGGCAAGCCCAGCGAGGAGGGCAAACACGCTATGGCCACCGGGATAGTTGGCAGCCCACCGTACAATCGAAACAAGAACGTCTGTCTCGGTCCTTGAGACGGGGATGACGTCTTCGATGCAGGTGGGCCAGGCCTGTGCGTCTGCTGGCAGGTTCTGTTTCGCCTTGCGAAATTTCCCCGGACCTAGATTCGTCAAGTAATCGGCGAAGTGGATACACAAAGTCCACAGAAACTTTTCAAGCAATTCCGCGGACGGGAGGGTGGTGGACTCATGGAACATCCGAATCTTGGGTTTACACTGGCACGTTTTGAGGCGCTCCTGGAGGGCGGAATGCTGTTTATCTGAGCCTCTGTCCGTCGCGAGAAAGGACATCGCTGCTCTGAGCAAGGGACCTTGTCGAGAATCTTCCTTCCCGAGCACTTTGTCGAGTATGCCACTCAGAGCGAGAACACAGCAGGCATCCTCGTGCGTCGGGTTCGAAAGGGTAAAAAAGAGAAGATCGCGTTCCTCTTCAGTGCTGGCGTTTTGGCTTCGAGGCATCTACAACGAAATTGAGGCGTCGGTTCATCACAAACTGGCAGGCTTTCACGAACGATGTACTCACTAGTCGCGGAGAACGGAGAGCTACGAGGGCAGCGAGAGGTGACAGAAGCGTGCCGCCGTCAGCCGCCGTCACCGCTGATCATACACGTGATATGTGACACTATGCCGCCATCAAAGTCGGCCATCGCGGCATGTTCCAGTTGAGTTTTGGAATATCCGGGGAGCGCATTGAAACAATTATAGGAATGAACAGCGCCATGATGCCGCTCCGCCGAAGGAGGGAAATGTTTTGTTTCCATCGCAGCCCGAACTTCCCTTGCTGAACAACTTACATATAACTTCGTCAAGATGCAAAAACTGGTCTCAAAGTTAGAGGAAGGGATGCCATCCTGCGGGCATTTGGCGCGTTCAGGCGCGTTAACCGCTTCCCTCACACTACATAAATACTTTGGAGATTGAAAGACCCCTCCGAAAATATTATTCGCGAGCTCGACTGCCGGTCCTTCTCGTTCACAAAGTTCGACTCGTCGCCAGGAATATTCAATGTGTATGTAGTTAAATAGGCATATTATTATCATTATTTCTAAAACCCAAAGTATGATTCGACTGCCCCAATACCCCCAAAGACTCTCGCTGAAGCTCGAGCTCACATATTCGATCATTCAACACTTCAATCTGGCGGATCGCATGTTCCAACTTTTCGTCGGCCGGATTGGACGACGATTTGGAACCACTGGGAACTGGAGGTAGCTCATCGCTTGGCGAGGGCGCAGCGGTCACCTCGCTTCCGGTCCAGGAGGAAGGTCTGTCTGGTCGCGAAGCGGTCGATGGAGAGCGCGCGATTACGGACCTCTCCTCCAGCTCCGCGGCTTTCTCCCGAGCTCTTCGCACTTGATTGGAGATATAGAGCTGCCTCGTTGATATTGTGTTGGAAGGTGATAATGTGTCGTCTCGCGGTGGAATGCTGATGACATACGATGCCCAAGATGAGCGATTGACCCCTGATTCCAAGTTGTTGTCGTAGACCACCGGTACCACCTTCGTGTCGAAGGCGGAGGAAACGTCTTTGCAGAATTCGGGCCCGGAAGGTTCCAAAGTCTGGGTTTGCCTTTCCAAAGCCTTTCGGTTGCGGCGCAGGATGATCCAGATGACCAGACCGAAACCCAGGAGAAAAACACCTCCGATAACGACGGCGATAATGGTAATTTCATTGGTTTGACTGAGGTTACAAGAAATTCAGCATTGCGGTATTGCTCAAGATGGTCTTTCTTACCTCCATGTCGTAGATGGTGTGGCACTGGCAGCTTTCGCAGTCTGCGCCGAACCGCCAACCGGTGAAATGAGGGAACTGGGGAAAGGTTAGCATGTTACATATACCATCCTCAGCGACTTACGGAGACGATTGCGGTGGTGGGGCGCGGCGTACTATCACCGCTGAGTCGGCCAATTGAAAGAAAGAATATACAACGAAAGCAATACACCTAGAAATGTCCCTGTTACGATACATTTCACGACGCGTAGATTTTCGGGCCAACCTCCACCTCTGAACTTCCACGGGAAGCATTGGTTGGAGCCGCACTGTCAAAGGCGGAAATTCGAAGGGGTTGAAGAAGGGGAGAATGACTCCGCAGTCTATCTTCACAGGTTGCCTATTAGTACAACACCGTTGCACTGCCTCATGTGGGCAACCGGCGGCAAGAGATCTCCAACCAGCGGTCAGTGATGAAACACCGAATTCGGGCGCGTGGAGGCGGCTGTGATTCCGAGATCTTTGCCAAGATCTTTGATATAATCATATAGCTACGCTCAAAAAGTTCGTTGGCTGTGAGCACAGAGACAAGTAAGTCAGGCAAATACGGCCAGTGGGGTATTACTTGCTGGATTCCAGCCAACAATCCCAGTGGGAATTTTGTATCGACTCAAGTGTCGGTTGTTGCTGTTTAATGAGCGCTCACTGTCAGCGCCCAGGAGAATTGCAACACCCGGTCCATGAATTCAGTAACTGGTGGGAAAGTGAAGGCCTTGCGCTAAAATGCAGTATGGTCCGGGGTTACATTTAGCAACAATCCGACTGAAGAGGGCGGGTGTCCTACCCTACTAAGTAGTATTTCGCAAGATCGCAGGAAGCGTGGCCCTGCTGGATTCAGGGTTGAAAGGGTACTTCAAGTTCGAAACCATTGCTCATTGAGCCTTCGTGGCGCCGACAATCTCCGAGTCGGACTCGGGCGGAGCGATGATGAAACGTTGCGGGCGCATATTTGACTGTCCTTTATACTCGCGGGGCCCGATTATTTAGCTTCGGCGGAGTGTGATCGTCATCCTCCGAAGCGCTTGTGCACTGGTTGGCGCCTTCGCTTGGGAGTTGGCGATGATTCTTTGGATGGGAAGGACAGTGCGGCGTGAGGATCGAACGACGAGCAGGGCTGGCCACACGTGAGGGCAGTGTGCGGACTCGGGGACCGCCAAAAGGAATGAAATCGAAAAAGAGAACGGCCGCATATTCGTTCGTGAGGCTGCGCGGATGACGGCGGAAGACAAAAGCAATGTTTGGTGATCACATCAACTAACCCCGGCTTGTGATCACGTCACTAACCCCTATCTTCTTCTGTTCAGCCATGTTCTTTGTGCAGGCATAGCAGGGCTGGCAGCTTTGCATCAGATGAGAAACACACTTGTGGTTAGATGTGGCAATTTAAGATGGAATCCGAAACGGTTAAATTTTGAAAAGGCTTTCGACTCGGAGTCAAGCGATTCGAGTGTTTAACATGTTATATGCATGCCCAATCCCTACTTGTGTATCCCTGAATCCCTCCTCAAGAACTCTGTGCATTCCGCTATTCAAGAGACTACAATACAATGGGAGGAGGGCAGGGGTAAATACGAGGGTATCAGGACTGAATCGGTGCGAGTCTCCGCAAGGCCTCCTCTTCAGGGGTCGTAGCCCCGCGAGGGAGCACGGCCAATACGCACCGACTCGTGAGTTCCTTGATATGGTGGTTCTTCAGGCGCCCCCTCAAGTCCTCCGAGATGTATACTTGGCGCAATGGGGTCTTGTACATGTGCCGATCAGACACCCACTGGGTTATAATGTTCGGCTCGATAGACTGGAAGTCGACGGTAACAAGCTTGGGCGCGACAGGCTTCGCCATGTTGTCCGAACGGAAGAAGATTCTGAAGAATTGGTTGGCAACGTTCGCAACAAGTGGGCAAGAAACGGCATAGAGTCGAGCCATCTTGTCATTGTGGAAAGAGCTTCAGGGGTAGACGAGAATTGAATAGAGTATGTAGTGAGCAATTGAACTTTGGGAAACGCCCCAGTTATTTGGACGAAGAGGGGAAGATAGTTGTCGCCGCAGACATTCATGAGGATGAGATCGTTCACGTTTGGCGCTGTGAATTGTGAAAAGAGAAGCTGGGCGTGTTGGAGGGAGAAGTCGGCGATGACCAAAGTGTGCATATAGGGAAGGTCAATAGGTGACATGGTCTCCCCATCGGGCTTTTGGAATTTGGGGCCAGCACCATCCAATGAGAGCTTCTGCAACCGTGGGCAGTCCGCGAGAATCTCGCGAAAACGCGCATCATCGGGGGAATAGGTCGAAGGAAGGCGCCGGATGTCCAAAGTGGTGAGGTTTGCAACGATGGACCTTGCCCAGTCAATGGCTACCCCGTTCAAAGACAAGTATGCCAGTGAGGGTGCGGCAGCCCCGCCGAGGAAGGGCTGAATGGTTATCTGTGGCCAGGTAGAGGTCCTCCTATTTTTGTCCCCAAACATGCCGCGGTGAAGTTCAAAGCGTTGCAACAAGGGAACACCCGAGGAACCACGTGCCCTGAGGAGTTCCAGCACCAGAATCGCGCTCTCCCAATCGTTGACAACGATGATGAGCATGCGAATGGTCGTGAGTTTGGTAAATAAACGAGGGAGTATTTGCGGAATGTCCCCCGCAGCCAAAGGATGCTGATTGGATATTTCTGTGACGGCGGCGAGGGCATCCGATTCGGAGATATCGTCTTCATCGTCGTCGTGACTGAGTCCATCCGACCCGCCATTGATACGCACGTCGAGCGGAGCCTGGCGAGCGCGCTCAAACCATGCCCACGCACGCTCAAGACGAGCACCTGCAGCGCGAAACCAGATCGCGTTCCACAACGTGGAATCGGACAGGGCAATCTCCCTCCATCGCTTGCAAGTCCATGTTACGCGCAAGCGCGCATCCACCGGTCGCTTCATCGAGTCCCATACGACAAAGCGGATTATGTTGCTGATGATTTCGACGGGAAGGTCAGTGATTCGGAAGAGTCGGAAATATCTGAGCCAGAAGCTCTTCCGTGCGAAGGAGAGCTGTGCTCGTACCTCCTCAGGGAGTTGTCGTGGGTGTATGTCTTTTTGGACTTGCTCAATCGCGTGCACGACGACCATGTAGCGGACACAGTCGGCGCGTACGGCGTTTCGTTCGCTCGGGGTGAATACATGCGGCACCCACTTTGCGACAATGCGCGTAAAGTGCTCGGCCATCCGCTGAGGGCTCGGGAGATGAGGGGGCCCGGAATGAGTTGCTGTGACCTCGGGCGACCGGAGTGATTGAATGCGAGCGATAAACTCTTGGTCGGCGGCGGGAAGCTTTGTGATCAGCGCGTCGAGGGAGATATTCGACTAGATTCATCACGGTGAGTGCGCCTCAAGGCAAGACGAAAGGCGCGTATACTTACCCATGGCATCTGGGAGAGAAAAAACGAGTCGCGATCAACCATCTTCCGGGTCAAACGGGCCGGTGGTCCTTGATTCAACGTCGGGGATCAAGGGTGTTCGGGCCGGTCAAACCGGGACCGGAGGCAGGGAGGGTGGGTCGGCCGCCAGGCCGAAAAAAAAAAGTTTGCACCTCTCACCAAAATGACTCAGACAGTGTCCAGAGTGCCACCAAAGTTCTGGAATATACAATTCCACATCTTGGTAGCATTACATGAGGTTTCAACTGCTGCAATCGTCTCACAAAGGGACACTGGGGGTGAATTAGGGTCGGAAAATGACTTATTGTCAATGAGGATATTCCCAGGTCATCAGGGCTGCTTTGTGTGGAAACAAAAGAGACCAGGTTCCTTGCTGCAAATATTCAAAATTGCAAGGTTCGATGTTTTTGGCGGCGACCGGCTCTCGCTGAGGGCAGATCTTGAGGTGAGCGCGGGAAATCATTACCCGATTAGGAAAGAGGAGGGAGGGTGGGTCCTCCGAATGGTCATTTTGAAAAAATACGGCCTAAGTGGACTTTTTCACGGACTCGAACACCCTTGTCGGGGATGCAACGAGGATGTCGACGCGGGTAGACGATTCAATTATTCCTAATCAGGGCACAAGTTATTCATTATACCCCGAGTAATCCGACATTCCCAATGCCCAGAATGACCTACGCTGAGCCTCGAGCTCCCGTATTCGGCTGTTCAACCTTCAACCTTCAATGTCCCGCATCGCACGTGCCAACTTGGCTTTGTCGTCAGCCCCGAGGAAATCCACAGTGCCGCTAAGAGCCTCAAGCCCAGCCGATGCCGGAGCCGTCGAGTCGCTGCCCTTCCAGGAGACCGACCTTACAGCACCCTCTTGAGACGACGTGTTCGACGCGGACCGGATGAGCGTGGACGCGGCTTCCTCCTGGACCAGCACCGCAACCTCCTCTCGCGCTCGGTGTGCCCGGTCTCTTCCAGCGCCGCAACCTTCTCGCGCGCTCGGTGTACCTGGTTGAAAATGTAAAGCTGGCGTGTCAAAGAGCGTCAAAGTGGTATTGGAAGACTCGGAGTCGTTTTTCATCATTATGAGGGTGTTGTATTTGCGCAAGTCTGTTAAAAAACCTTCCAAATATTTAGTGCAAGCGGTGAACAACAGAACGTGGTGGTTTGAAAGAAAGCTGTTATAGCCGCTTGATGTGTTTGATTGGATTGGATCAATTTACCCCTATCTCCTCAATGCTTTCAGAAAATAATATATATAACAGCTTCCCTGCAAGAGAGCCCGACGGAGGGCCGAGAAACTCATCAAGCTCACGATTTTCCTTTCATTTTAAAAATCAACCCTGTTGAAGGATTGCCAAAAAGCTTCGAGCCAGCAAATGCCAAATGGTTCGGAGTTCCAGCATACGACAAGTTCAAATTCTACTATGGTATCCAGTAAATCACTATATATCACGCTTTATTCGATATATCCAGGCGGTGCTTCATCCGAAATGCCCAGTGCCCATGATGACCTCCGCTCTCGCTCGAGCTCGCGTATCCGGTCGGTCAGGCTTTCAATCTGTTGAATCGCCCACTCCAGCCTCTCATCATTCCCTGAGGAGTTCAAGTTTGGGGGCACGTCGCCCGTACTCGATGGAATTCCCTCGTGATGAGAGGTGTGCGGTGACTGCCGCAGGAGTGTCGAGGTCTCGGCCTTCAACTCTGCCACCTTCTCACGCACCCTGTTCACTTGGTTGGAAATATACAGCTGGCGTGTCGAAACGGTGTTGGAGGGTGTTAATCCCTGGCGGCCATTGACCCTGTTCATGTAGGGTGACCGCAACGCGCGATGCACAACAGACTCAGAACCAGCGTCCGGCGATTCTAAGTTGAAGGGGGTGGGGAGCTCTTTGGCCTCCGGTGCTTGATTCGTCTGACCCTCACTATCCCTTGCCAACGTGAGCTGGTGCAGGCGCAGAATAACCAGCCCGACGGTAATCAACATGACGCACACGACACTGAGAGGAACAGCGATCTGAACGGATTTAGTCGAACCACTGAAATGGCTGAGATTTCGGTCGAAGGAACAATGAACAACTCACCGTTCCGCTGCTGTTTGGGTTGAGCTTGTGGAAAATGAAGAACTGAGGGTTCAGTTGAGCTTCACGGGACTACTCGAAGAAACAACCAAACACTTACTGTCCGGTTGATGTCCCGGAGAGCGAAGCACTGAGTTTGGTTTTCATCCTAATTAAAGGACTCGGAATAACGAACGACCCACCCGTTTACTGGTGCCTGGGTCGGGCTCGGGGAAACTGAAAGGCTTGAGACTGGATTGAGGGCCAAGTTAGAATTACTGGAACACCGATAACTCGCCTGCTTGTACCAGGTGAACTGACGGCGAAATTTGTTGATTGGGAGGACTCTGAGGCGCTGACCATCTTTTAGTGTGTTGAGTTTCAAATAAATGGAGATAACTCACGTAGTAGTACTCGGAGGGACTGGGAGGCTCGGAGTGACTGGGAGGCTCGCACTGGTATTGCCATTATCACTTCCGTTGGAACCATTGGTTCCCTTGGCATTAGTAGAACCATCGACTTCATTGCTAGAACCTCCGAGGTTCTTATTTCCGACGTTCTTACCTCTGACGTTCTTATGACGGGCACCACTGGGCTGATAATTAACCTCATGCTATCGCGCGACGTAAAGGACGACTCACACTGCAGTGTCACGAACCGGTAGAGTTTGAACTACACCTGGCGATGTTGAAGTGCCGCCTATGGGGCTCGGAGGAGCGAAAGTGGTCCTGAACGTAGTTGAGCTGCTGAAAAGGGTTTGCACTTGGTCTCGCAGAATAGCAGACGGTGAAACGGCGGAGGCACTGAGTAAGGGAATCGGATTCCGGCGGCCGAAAGATCCTATCGATACAACTCACTCGGCGGTTTCTCTTGCTTCAACACCTCGCCAAAGGGATCGTGTAGGTGCGGCTGGGCGCACAATCGCAGCCGAGTTAACAGACTGAGACAATAAATATAATGTGAAGAGAATGAGCAGCCTAGGAACTCGTCAGAATCCAAACGGCACACGTTAATTCTAAGACGAACCTCCAGCTCGGGAAGGCTATGGAAAGCATCGTTTGAACCCGCGCCATCGAAGTCGGGGGAGAAAGAGAATGTTGTGGGTAGTGCTCGCGTTATTATCAAGGAGCTATGTTAACCTTTAGATAGGTGGATGCAACGACCAAGTCAAGCATCAGAAAGATTATCAAGAACAAGGCGCCCTCGAAAAGATGCAAACTACAAGTGGCGATTCCAGCTCTTGCAACTCGGCGTCGAGGTATTGCAGGGGTACGACCTATTCTGATTCGTCAACCCTCGGCGATGTTTGGCGGGCCGGCAGCGAAGGTGGAATGATAGATTCGAGAACAGGAAGGGTGGTGAGCTACGAGTCTACATCGAATGATGACCACTTTTGGAAGCGCTTGTTTAATTTTAACTCCATTCTTGTCGCCTGAAAATAGAGAAATCAAACCTCGGAACAGCATTACAAACGGCGACGACGGCAGGAACAAGGAGGTCAAGAGCGACCCATATCAAGCAACAGCTGAATAGTACGAGTGTCCACGGGAGGCAGTACTTAAGCGGGAAGACGAGAAAAGTAGCACGTTATGTGGAATCTGGCAAGATAAATGAGAGCACCGGGAAGATCTTCAGGTTTGCAATCTTGTTGGCAATTGATGTCCGAAAAATCGGGGACAAGGGATAAATTTGAGGGAAATAGTGGGAGGTCAAATCGGGAGAGCGGGTGACTGGAAAGTAGTGAAGTCCCGTCACGGTAATAACCCAAGTAAGTACGCCGGAATTTCCGGGGTTCGTCTTGAGCTTCGATTTGGATTGGATAAATTTGACCACGGTCTTGTTGGGTAGTTTGCAATTGTCATGAGTGTCGTATCTTCCCTTATGCGCGTGGCTGGCAAGGGCGCTCTGGGAGATGGAATTAGGATCAGTGCAGCAGATGCACTGGTTCAATGCACAATGGATTGATTGTCACATTGAATTGGGCCACTATGATTTTATCAGCGGTGGACACCACATTCGTGGCCGTGCTTACGCCGTTTATGGTGGTCGGAGAAGCCAAAGTGGTCGTGAACGGTACAGCTGCTTAAGAAGATTTCGAATTGGCCTGCGGTAATCGTCGCGGGGAAACAGGGAGGGTTGAACGAACTATGACAGCCGGAAGCATTCCATCTCGGATGCAACTCACTCGGCTAACTGTGTCAGTTGAATATTCAAAGATAGTGGGGGTGCGGCCGAGCACACGATTGCAGCCGAGTTAACAGGCTGCGAGAATAGATATATGAGGAAACCCAGTCGCCTAGTAGAAGCGCGTCAGAATCCAACACGATATTTGAACGACGGACGAACCTCCAACTGGGGCCTGCCAAAGGCCTCGTTGCTGCCCGGACTATCGAAGGTGGGGAAGTGGACATCGTGGTGGTGTATTAGTATGTCCAATTCAGCGGTGTAGTTAAACCATCACGGACAAAAATCGATTCCAAGATGAACTGTAGAAGAGAAAGGGCAGCCGTACGATGCAAACTGCTTGAATGACAGTTGAATTTTGCGCCCACACATCCTGTTTCAGCGGGTGTGGGAAGTCCAAACGAAAGCGGGAGTTTGAGTCCAACAATTTAAATTGCATGCAGAATGGAGAGACAGTATAATTTTGCCTGCTGTGGTAGCAACTCGAAATCCTTCCACGGGAGCCCGAGATACTCCCAGATAAAGTAAGTAGAAGCTGCAATCATAGCAGAACAGCAACCAAGACGCACCTATCGCTCCCGGAGAAGGGCTCCACCTTACCCTCGGCATTCCGCACCATCAGCCACGGCGCACCAAATGTTTAATGCACCGCCGACGTCAACCCTGAGGCGGAGAGGCTTGTGCAAAGATTTTGGGAGTTATAAGATGCTTTATACTCATTATTGAAGCATCGTAGGCGTTTTGGGTTGCCTTGGTGTGAGGAAAGCCTAGCATGCACGACAAGATGGTGGACTTGGAGCAAGCAGGCCTAGTAGGCTCGTTACCAGCCTGCCTATACGGAAGTGTTACCACGTTGCCGTAGGCAGGCTGGTACTTCTCGTCAGCTGTCAAAGGGCTGGGCCGGAGTTTCAATTTTTTGGCAGAGGCCGATCACTGCCGAAGCGGTGGCTATGCTAAGCCATCAGTTCCCCGTCAAATTCGATTTTTTTGCAGCTCACCGTCTGGGGGATAAAAAAATATTCTGAAGAGACAGAACTCAAGATTGAGCAAAATCCAGCTTCGGGGAAATTTTTCAAACTCCGGCTCAGCCCTTTGACCCATAACGAGAAGTACCAGCCTGCCTACGGCACAGTGCTTGCACTGAAGATTTGCTGTGTAGGCAGGCTGGTCACGAGCCTACAGGCCTAGAACAATTGATGTTCATGCATATTGATTGATGATCACATCAACTTACCCCTATCTTTGCTCCTTACCTTCCTCGTCGATGTCTGTTCCCTCTGATCTGCCTCCACGCCCACCTGCGACCAGAGTTCTCGCTGATTTGCCTCCAAGTCGACCTGCTAAGATTAAAACTCTCCCTGATCTACCTCCAGCCCAACGCAGTCGGACCGTGACCACCCGCAACCGTAGTTGGGCGCCGGCGCAGTCGGGGTGGGGCGGGTCGTCAGCGTCTCGCAGTTCAGCGAAACGGCCTGATGTGCCTCCGCCTGCTCCGAAATACTGGACCTTCTCCGCGGCGTCCGTGACCCCCTCTGACATCTCTCCCCGTGGTCCAAAGGGACACACCAATGTAGTCATCGAGGCCGCTCGCATTCGCAGTTTAGACGAGCAGGAAATGCAGAATCAGCTGCAGGCAGCTCAATATGACGCTGCAATGTAGGTTCCAGTAAACACTACCTTTTCGCCGTGTCTGACATTAACTTTTCAGCTACAATAGCGATATCGAGCCAGAACACGACACCGAAACTTGGTGTTCTTGCAAAGCCTGTGGATACCGACGGGCCAAACGGAACCGCATGTCAACACACGATATCTGGTCCACTGCCGTTCGATATCCTGGTACGTTTCCCGTCAGTGTCCACCAACTATACTCAATTTCTTCTAGGCGAGAGGAATTACGATGATTCGTACGGTGGGAATGATACCTCTGTGTTTGGCATGTTCCTGTGCAACCCGTACCAAAGCTCCGTTGTGTCGCCCTTCGGCCCAGCGTGGGGTCGTTCCTATCGGCCTGTCCCCGTTGTGATGCGGACTGCGGTTCTGTGAACTGCCTGACCCGGGGTGGGTATAGTCAAGTAGTGTTTTACAGAATTCAATTCGTCCTCTAGGGGGAAATTGCTCTTTCGCGGAGCTGCGTAGTTTTAAGGTACGCTAATGCGCGATATATAATTTGTGGTGTGTGTACAGTTCTCTCCGTTTGGATTGAACGCTTTGCCAGGTTCCTCGAAGATTTAGTTCTTCGTTGGGGGCTGGCCTTCTGAAGGTACCGCGGATGGATAGTTTTCTACACTTGCTCGAAGGGTACGCTCCGCAATGCGAATGCTGTTCCGTTCCGGAGTACTCGGGTTATCTGTTATGCTTTATCCACCCGTCTCGAACGTATCGGACGGCAGGTCTCTTCAGTACGGTGCAACACTATACGGATGGCTATAGCGATTCCCTTCGTAGCCTAGTTTCTCCGTTGGTGAACGCCTTGAAACGGAATCACTTCCGTTTCGAAGACTCGGGGGTGAAGTGTGCGAATTGAATGGGGGAAATGGTATGATCGTGTAGGATAGGCCTTCCGTGTACGATGGGGTGGGTTCCTCGCAAGGATATGCGCTCGAACTCCGAAAAGGAACGGTTGCACGAAGCCAAGTTAGGCGACTGGCCGTTTGGTGGTGTGCCGCGTTAATCTACTTCCGCGCGCTTTCAACTCCGGATTGACTATATTTCCCCCGTATCGATTTATCGAAACGGAGGTGAGACGGACGGGGTTTCTTGACAAGCCCTGGCCTTCTAGGTGACCTTGGTTTGTCCTACTATTGGGCGGCACGACCCGTAGCGGAGTGTATTTTAATTTAGTTCCCCACCCTGGTGTACTTCAGGGGGAGTAGCTTTAGGTAAATGCAGTGGGAGGTAATAAGATCGTCATTCCGTATCTTACAGCTGGCTTTTATACTGTACTCTGTCCGATACTCGCGCGCGTATTTATCCCTTTAATTGGAAACGGACGTTCCACCTTTTCAGTTCTGACTCGCCTCTGTGATCGCCCACGCGTTCCCGATTCCGAAGGGGTTAGAAATTGACTCGGAGCAGCCTCGTGTCGCATCCGTTTCCCGTTTCAGCCACCCCGTTTCCCAAGAACCGCCTCAGTTCTCCGTTTAGTCGCCCCGTTTCCCACAGCGCAACCACTTCGTCTCCGTTTGGTTTCCCATAGCCTTCCCTAGTACCGGCCAGGTGGCGGAACGGCAACGCATGCGAGACAAATAAGAGAGCCTGTAACGTTTCCTCGCAAGGTCTCCGTTCGATTCGGGGTCTGGCCTTGATACACCATCAAGAAACTTTTGCCTCCGTTTCGTTTTTGAGTGAATGCGCGTCGAG